>JAXIVJ010013505.1:27500-37008 GCA_036785665.1 Chirona hameri | reverse complement strand
ATAATCTTACATTTACTCAAATTGAATTTCATCTGCCATGCTTCAGACCACTCAACTAGCTTGTCCAGATCTGATTGAAAAACATCCTGATCGTTTTCCTCAATAGATCTGACAAGCTTGTAGAGTCGGTCTGCAAATTTCAAGACTTTGCTGTCTATACTGTTCTCAATTGCATTCACAAATATTATAAAAAGCAATGGGTCCAGGACTGAGCCCTTTGGAACCCCACTGAGAACCTCCTTCCATTGTGATTGGCACCCATTCAATATAACCCTTTGCTGGCGTCCTGAAAGCCACGTTTCTATCCAATCCAGAATCTTGCCCCTGATCCCATGAATTTTAAGTTGCAACCCCAGTCTTGTATGGGGGACTTTGTCAAATGCTTTACTGAAATCAAGAAAAGCTACATTTACCCTGATCAAAGTTTACCCTGATCAAAGCTATCTGTTGCAACATCCAAAAACTCCAGAAGATTAGTTAAACAAGAACGGCCCTTCCTAAAGCCATGCTGTGTATCCTTGATGAGTTCATTTTGCTCCAAGAATTCAACAATCTTATCTTTGATGATTGATTCAAGCACCTTGCAGACTAATGAGGTCAGACTAACCGGTCTATAGTTTTCCTCTTTACTTCTATCTCCCTTTTTATGAATAGGAACAACATTTGCTCTTTTCCAATCAAGTGGAATTGTACTATCTGCGAGTGATTTAGAAAATATTATGGCTAATGGAACCGACAACTCCCTTTCAGATTCTCTTAAAAGTCTAGCATGGATTTCATCAGGTCCTTCTGCCTTGTTAGGCCTTACTTTCTTTAGATATTCTAGAACAAGTTCACTACTTATGCCACCTAGCTCTCCTATAGTCTCCTCTGTTTCTAGCTCAGGCTGAAGTGCTGCAATACTACTCTGGTCCTCGATAGTAAAGACAGATTGAAACTGATCATTAAGCACTTCAACCATTTCACTGTCCTTGCTAACTAACACATCATCTACCTTAAATGGACCTATATTTTTGGAAACTGTACTGAACTTATAAAAACTGAAGAACTTCTTACTATCTGCCATTACAATGTCTAGCTAAATCAAGTTCCTTTGCCCTTTTAGCTGCTCTGACCTTTTTCTTAACTGAATTTCTTGCATTCTGGTAGGCCTTCTGATTTATATCTAGTGAAGATCCCTTCAAAATGCCAAATGCACTTCTTTTAGCTTGTATAGCACTCCTTACTTCTGGGGTAAGCCAAACTGGTTTGCCCTTGGTTCTGTTACGTTTGTGCCTGAGGGGTATATGCCGATTCTGAATTTGGCCTTATCTAGCTTTGAAAACATCAAAATCAGCCCGGCTGAAGTTTGGAACCATAATAAGGTTATCTTGGGCCTCATTTCTGATGAGATATTGAATTTAACCATATTGTGATCACTGGTTCCTAGACCTGCACAAATACTTATGTCACTAACTAGATCACTGTTGTCTGAGAATACAAGGTCTAGAATGGAGCAATGTCTGGTTGGCTCTGTTACAAACTGATGCATGAAAAGCTCCTCTTCAAAGATTTGCCTATACAACCTACACTCATTTGTTTCCTCTGCTATACTTTCGTATCCTCTTAAGTTAAAATCTCCCATAATAAGACACTGAGCCCGAAAGTTCCTACGTATTTCCTCACAAATATCTTGGTCTGTTTCAGCTTGGGAGTTCCTTGGAAGATTCCCTGGTCTGTAAAATGCACCTATCCTCAACCTTCCTCTGTTTCCTGTACCAATTTTAATGTCAAGCCAGATTGATTCTACTTCTTTTACTTTACTAGAATCATCAACTCTAGTAGTGCAGTACAAGCTATTTACATATACAAACACTCCGCCCCCCTGCCGTGATTCTCTGCAGTATGAGAACATGTTATACCCTTGTAACTCGAAATCCTGTAGCCTATCCCTATTATACCCCTCACTAACCCATGTCTCGGTTACACAAATGATATCAGGCTTTTCAAGGGCAACATAACACTCAAACTCATCAAATTTAGACCTAATACTTTGGGCATTCAGCAACACACATGTGATCTTATACTTTGAGCTGACTCTACTAATTCTGAGGGAATTATGATCTACTGTCCTATTCTGACATGAACTTCTACCAATGCTTACTTCCTTGTATATGTATATGTATATGTGTGTGTATGTATATGTGTGTATGTGTGTATGTGTGTATGTATGTGAGTGTGAGTGTGCGTGTGCGTGTGCGTGTGCGTGTGCGTGTGCGTGTGCGTGTGGGTGTGGGTGTGGGTGTGGGTGTGGGTGTGGGTGTGGGTGTGGGTGTGGGTGTGGGTGTGGGTGTGGGTGTTTGTGTGTGTATGTGTGTGTCCATGTGCCCTTCCTATATCTTCTGACCTTCTGGTTGATGCCTCCTGTGTACAGCTGCACATCAGGGGGAACCACCACCACCACTACCACCACCACCACGGCTGCACCGTCTGGATCGTGTGAGTACCACACACAATGCTGCCCCACCACCTGGCTGTGAGGCGGTGGTGATGGTGCTGCAATGGTGTGACGCTGGGGCCGCACAATGTGGTGCCACAGCCTCCAAACGTCTGTCCTTCGGAAGAGGCGCTGGAAAAGAAAAGGAATTATTTGTTTGGGTTTTGGTAACTACACACTTCTCTGAATACTCTATAGAAAATAAGAAAAAAACTGTCGTTAGCTTGCAACTGAGCTCGGCGTAAATAAATTCCGGTAATAAGTGTTCCCTTAAAGGAAATAGTTCACCTTGGAATTTTTTACCAAACACGATTTGATGAGATTTTTTAATACAATGTATTTTTAGATTGTCAAAAATGGCCTTATATCGCGCCGATTCAGGACAGAAGGCCGTAAATTTGTTTTGTTTATCAAAACTATATGCATACTCTATAAACTATTTTAAAAAAACTATATGCTTACTGGTAGGATAAGACAGACGTATTTGTAAGGCTCGGCCAAAATGGTAAATTTTGGCGCAGTTGGACGATATTTGTAGCTTATTTATATACTGGCAGTGACCTATTATAGTGAAGAACTTAAATATGTTATCTTTATTGGTGCACTTTATTTGGATAAGAAGAAATACGGTGCCATATTTTCATTATTTTCAGCATTTGTATCTCTTTGGATCGAATTTTCAAGCAAGCAAGTCATAATTTTCTGGCTTTAATTTTCGTTTCGCTCGCCAAGAACCTCGAGACTTATGAAAGAACTTCTGTACAATGAGATACCGAAAAACAAGTGCCGTAGAAATGGTGAAAATTAATTTCAAACCACCTGTGACTTCATGCAACCAGATGTTTACCAATGCTGACAGCTGAAGTATTGTCTTTGCTAATGAGAGAAAAATGCAGTATCGAAGACACAACGAAGCGAAACTCATGCTAGCATCGCCTTCCTATACGTTGTGCTGTAATCTGTGAATTTTACACTGTTCCTTGTCATTTCCTTTTCTGTTTCAACCTGTCTGTTGAGCAGCGCAGCGCCCAGCTGGCAGCAGCGCGCCACAGACATGCCATTGTTCTATATCCGCCTATACGCACTCATAACGACGGGCTCTGAAAAGCCATGGGTTTACTGTGGATGTTCCCGAATACAATCAATACAATACTCTTTGAGTCAGAGTCCTGACGTCACGGGAATGTAAAAAAATGGTTCAGCCAATCAGATTCGAAAGTAAGGATAGACTCGCATTAGAGATGTGCCAACCGGCGGCCGGCGATCGCTTGCTAGCACTAGCTGCAAGCTGATTGGCTAATGGTATAGCCTCTGCCCGGGCTAGAACCAGTACAACATTCTTTCGCCAGCACCGCATTCCTTCGCCCAAAAAAAAATAAGTATATTCGGCTGGAGAGTCTTTTCAGTCAAGAAAACTTGCAGATAGGGGTTTCCCAACACGGGCTACAAAACTGCTATCTCAGTTTAAAACTAATGTTGAAGGTGAACTATTTCCCTTAAAGGGAATGTTTCACCTCTGTATTGGTTTTGAACTGAGATAGCCATTATCTTTGGCCGTTATTGAAATGTCTTAATTACTAAGGTCATGTTTTACCAAAACTTAACCGTTTTTAAGCAATTTAACTTACCATAATGGATTATTCTCCTTCTTAACCCGCGCCGTGCCGGGGGTGTTTAGACACCCCCCCTCAGGTTTTTCGAGGATAGCGAAAAAACGGCGGCGCGCATCGCCGCCGTTTTTTGACACCGCTGTTTGGGCATCAATTGCGTACATTAAGTAATAAGAAAATACATCGGGTCATCTCAGGTCAGGTCACCAGACCAGGTCACGTGACCCCACCTCCAAAAAAAACTTGTGGTCGTACCACAGTTACAGTTTTTAGATGATCGGTTTTATACTTACAGGATTTTATAAGGTCATATGTATCTACAATTTGTTTATCTTGAATTTTGTATATCAGCGACCTAAGGTCGGGTCAATTTCGTGACCTCCCCATTATAAGTCAATGGGGAAATATTCAAATGCTTCCTATTCCAAAGATACGCAAGATATCAGTCTAATTCCTCCTGGATCATGTTATTATAGGCCATTCTTGATTACCTAGGTGCCATTTTTGTTCACTGACCCCTACAGGGTCAGCCGAGGTCATCCGAGGTCACCAACAGTTGTATGTCAATAACTCTCGACATAATGACGTTATAGAAGTAAAACCGACACCAATGTGTTTGTCTCGTCGAGGTACATCTTCCCATATGCAACATGACCTACTTGGGTCACCACATGACCTTGACCTGAGGTCAAATTTTTAAGTTGACCTAACCTGGTCAACACTAATATGATTCGAAGCGCCTTGAGGGGAAAAACACGATGGAATCAAAATTATTGTCCTGTCGTTATTAGGTAAAAAGCTATTCGTGAAAAACTGTTTTGTAACAAAAATAGCCTTTTTGACATTCGATGAGCTCTGGAGCCTAAACTATTGCCTTATTTAACATTCTGAGGACACCTTGTTGATTGCATATTTCAATAGATTTCCATTGCTGTTTTCCGTTTGTTCCTAGCTATCATATTTCCTGTGATATCTGGGGGTTTCTGGAGCGGAGTCCTAAAACTGGAAAATTTGACCTTTGATGACCTCTGGTGACCTCAATATTGGCTTTAGGAAAACAAATATAAAAAATACTTTCGAATGTGCTTCTCGAAAGCTTTCGAACGCGTTTTTCTGCGTCTTTCTAGCCCTTTTAGTTTTCGAGTTGGAGGGGGGGTGTCTAAACACCCCCCCCCCCCCCCCCCGGCACGGCGAAGTTGGCGCCGAGCACCGGCACGACGCGGGTTAAGCTTATTTACTTGTCTTTCCATTTCTTAGCTGGGAGTGCCGCGACTTGCTATATTATGTTTTCTGGTGTCGTTCTGGTGTTTCTGATGTCGTATATTATGTCGTAAGGTGCTGTGGGTCGTTGGGATAGAGGGAGGGGGCACTCCTGGTCACCTGCTCTTGAGTGGCGGCATAGAAGAAAAAAATGAAAAATGCACCCAGGCGTGAGGCTGGTGCAGCCGCTGATTGGCTGACAGCCACTTTGTCAGCCAATCCCACTTTGTCATCCAATCAGCGGCGGTATAGCTCAATAATATCCCGTGCACTGCAGGGGGTTGACCCCCCCCCCCCCCCCCCCCCCCTCAGGTTTTTCAAAGATAGCAAAAAAACGGCGGCGCGCAGCGCCACTGGGTTTTCGCACACCTGTCAGGACATCAATTGCGCACACTTTGAAAAACAAATAACCTCGGGTCATCTCAGCTCAGGTCACCAGACCAGGTCAAGTGACCCCACCTCCAAAAATTTTGCAGTTGTGCCAAACCCAGAGTTTTTCACCGATCAGTTTGAAACTTACAGGATGTCATGAAGGCATAAGTACTTACAATTCGTTTATCTCAGAACTTGTATATCGGTGACCTAAGGTCAGGTCAATTTCGTAACCTCCCCATCAATGGGGAAATATACAAATGTTAAGGATATGCATGATATTAGTCCAATTACTTCTGGATCATGTTGTTATAGGATATTCTTGATAATCCAAGTGTAAGTTTTGTTCAGTGACCCCTATTGGGTCATGCAAGGTCATGCAAGGTCACCATCACTTTTTTGTCAATGACTCCCGACATAATAAAGATAGAGAAGTAAAACAGACATCAATGTGTTTGTCTCGTCGAGACACGTCTTCCCATATGCAACATGCCCTACTTGGGTCACCACTTGACCTTGACCTGAGGTCAATTTTTTGTAAGTTTACTTAACAAGGTCACCATGTATATCATTCAAAGCACCTTGACAAGATAAACACAATGGCGTAAACAGTTTTACGTTATCTTTATAATATAAAAAGTTAATAGCGAAAAACGATTCAGAAAAAAAAGAAGTAATTTTTCCCTTTTTTGACCTCTGGAGCCTCAAATGTTGACCTTAGATCAAATTTGAGGACAACTTAGCGATTGCAAATTTCACTTGCTAGCGTATGCTTTTTCCGTTTGTGTCTAACTAGCATAGTTTCTGAGATATATGGGAATTTCTGGAGCGATGTCCTAAAACATGAAAAAACAGGAAAATATGACCTTTGATGACCTCTGGTGACCTCAATTTTGACCTGACCTAAAACATTACTGAATACTTTCGATAGAACATGTATCAAACTAGCAAATGCTGTTTTTCGCTTCTCGCTACGTAGCGCAGTTTTCGAGATCTCAGGGGGGGGGCGGAAATCAAACCTCCCCCCCCCCTGCAGTTCGTGTTCGGCGCAAAGCCGCGGGATAACGTCATCAGCCCAAATTTAACAAACTTAATTTGTATAAAGTTAAGTGACTTTTCGAGAGAGAAAAAATATCACTATCGTTTTCAGCAGCACTTACTACATATTTTCGACTACAACCAGCGTATATTTGACAACTTTCAGAAAGGTGAAACATTCCCTTTAAAGGGAGTGATTCACCTTTCTGAAAGTTGTCAAATATATGCTGGTTGTAGTCGAAAATAGGAAGTAAGTGCTGCTGAAAACGATGGTGATATATTTTTCTCGAAAAGTCACTTAACTTTATACAAATTAAGGTTTTAAAATTGGGATGATGACGTCATTATTGAGCCATAGACCGCGCTGATTGGCTGACAAAATGGGATTGGCGGAAAAAGTCGCTGTCAGCCGATCAGCGGCGGCACTAGCCTAGACCCCATTTTGCAAACTATAAATTGAATTGCTTAAAAACGGCTAAGTTTTTGGGGAAATGACCTTAGTATTTTCGACATTTCAATAACGGCCAAAGATAATGGCTATCTCAGTTCAAAATAAATACAAAGGTGAAACATTCCCTTTAAAGGAAATCAGTCACTTCTATAATGGGGGTTTTAAACTGAGATAGCAGTTTTGAAGGCCATGTCGAGAAATAACTTACGGCATATTCAGTTTGGTTGTAAGGACTCTCCTGCCGAATATATTTGATGTTTTTTTTCTCATTTGCAAAACATTAGATGTATTATATAAAATCAGCAATGACAATGCGACGATCGATTTGTGTACACATTAATGGATGACAATACACTACAACCCTCGGGCCGGCGCAAACAGCGGTCCGGTGGCGACCCCGCCCAGAGAATCCAGGCGGACTAGACGGTGTCCGGTGGGCAGACTGACTCAATGTGGGAAGTGCCGGCCAGCTCTAATAAGAGCGCGTATGCTGGTGACACTGCGCTGATTGACCGGACGCACTCGTGAGTCGTTGTACTCGTACCACTCGGCCGTGTGCGGGTGTTCGCAGCAGGCCGTGTAGTAGCCGGAGACCAGCGTGCCGGAGAGGTTGGCCACGCCGTACAGGTTGTACCTGCAGAGCGTCTGGTCATCCGAGTACGGCGACAGGTCCAGCCCGGTCACCGGAATGTCCACGGCGGTGTTAAGTTTGCTGTGGGACCTCTCCTGCGGCAAGAAACGTTGCAGGTGCACCACCAGGATGCGCGGGAACTTCTGGATCGACAGGTTCTTGGTGCACTTTTGCCGCTTCTGGCACTTGGAACACGTCGGCTTCTCGTCTCCGTCGAGCACCTCCTCCGTGATGAAGAGGTCAAAACAGGCCTGCAGTTGCACCTGGCCCGTCCTGGCCGCGATCGGCAGGCTCAGATCCCATTTTATTTGATGTTATATCATGAAATTTGGCGCTTTGTCGAAAATGTTGACCCTTTGTCGAAAATATTCATATGGTAGCATGTGTTAAAAGCAGCGTTACTAGACCAGCGAGCGAACCCTTCGCCAATGGCAATATTATGCTAGTTATGCAAACATCTATAGGACAATCATTAAATTTGTACTTACTACTTTTATAAAGAATTTTTACATAAGTTCCGAGTCTTTTACATCTTCTTTCGAATCACACGATGTCAACAACATGCGCCATTTTGTTTTTAATATGCGCCACTTCTCGCAATCTATGCTGGATATGCGAGTCTATGTTTTCGAAATACCTATATTGCTTTTGCAAAATTGCTGTTTAGGGTATATGTTGATAATGTAGCCAAACCAATGTCATATTCAACATTGTCAGGTACACGAGTACCCCTTATTAGCACATTCACAGCGATTTCGCAAAGTGGCTGGTTTCCTTTAAACCTTCGTCCTGCGTACGGATCTTAGTTGCCGTAATTTGTTGTCATATAGTTGCCATAATTAAGTTGCAGCGACTTACCCGTCCGTGCCATGTGTTTCAGTCACGTGTCCCTCGCCGTACGGCCTGTTCGCCGATCCGTCCGACTGTCACAGCTACTACAACTGCTTCAACGACACGCCGTACCACTACACCTGTGCTTCTAGCACCAGCTGGCAGCAGGCCATGGGCTACTGTGACTGGGATTACAACACCGGCTGCAACTAGACTGCCCCCAGCTGACGACCGGCTGCAGCTGGCACCCCGCTGTTTTCGACACGTCGCCAGATGCGTCTCCGGTGTGACGTCATATAGCCTGCTGACACCAGAACGGGGGCCGTTCTGGTTGACCTGACTGTTTTGGGAGAACGGTTTTATATTTGTATTGACAACTTGTGAGTGTCACTCTCGCGAAAATTGTATTTGAAATGTTGAAGGTTGTAAACGGCATGTCCAACTAGTCATCTTTGTACTTTGGGAAATGCATTGAGCGTTTTAACCCGCCATTGACTGGGGGGGGGGGAGGGCGTTTAACGCCCCCCTGATGCATTTTCACAATAGTTAAACAACTAATAGCACTATCAACTTGAAACTTCGGTTACCTTCTTATAGATAATTTTTACGTCTGGTGTGCAAAAATGAAGAAATTTCGTCGATTTTTTTTTTCTCGAGTTATAGCGAATTAAGTGACGTCACTACACACGAGTTTTACAACAAAATCAGCTAAACTTTGCCAGGCCGTACAAATGCCACATTTGAAGCAAAATGCAATCGAAAAACACCAAAAGATAGCAAATTGCAACGGCTAAAAACCTGCCATCTCGGATTGGTAAACATTTTAGTTTTGACCCCCA
>JAXIVJ010013505.1:17500-22500 GCA_036785665.1 Chirona hameri | reverse complement strand
CGGCACCCGGAAGCTGCTCCAGTGGTGCCCAACTTGCTGGACCGAAGACCAGGCCAGGACCATCTCCCAAGCCATCTCGCCCCAGGCTCCTCCAGATCCGCAGGGACCATTTATGTGCGGAAAAGTAATTATGTCTCTTGCTGCTTTCAAACCATTTGCACTGTTACCAGTTGTGTGTTACAGTTCGGTACATACATAGTTATGTGTTACAGTTCGGTACATACATTCGGTGTATGTATATAGTTATTATTATCATATGTATTGAGCGCTGACTGCCACCGGTCATCGTGATTTACTATCCGAAGAATATGTGTATGAAAAGCTATCTTAATTTCAATATTTTTAATTATACCGAGATGTGCAACCAGGAATAGGGGTTACCCGATGCTTGGCTCCACTCACGGTCTGGTTACAATATTAAAATTTCGTTTTCCACGACCTAAAACTAAAATTTTCACGCCGCTTCGCGGCGTCACATCAGTGGCCATCGTCATAACGAGCCATCGCCATCGTCTTCGGTTCGTTGTAACGGTTAATTGAGTGAATAGCATGTTTAGCTTCTTATTCTCTACAAGGCCCACCGCCTATGTTTCTGAATTTTATCAGGCAAACCCGTAAAAATTTCGCGACGCTTCGCGGCGCTAAATAACAAGTTCCTACTATAACATGAAAATCCACATTAAAAATGCTGCAAAGGCTTTAAACTACACCAATACAAAAATGGGGTGTATTTTTTCGTCATTTCAGCCGACCCCTCCACTCAAAAATTATCGGCGACGCCCCTGGGTACAGCTGACAATTGACATAGTTTTGCTCATTGTAAGGCAATGTCGGAACAATACAAACTGTAAGCTGACATCTTTCCTTTTTCGATATCCCAAAAGGGTCGAAAAGCGAAAAATACACAAAATATCAAAATAAAGACATCATTAGAAATCGTGTGGTTGCAAAATAAAGTGGCTCAAATCCGGTAAGAAATTCGAAATTGGGGTAGGTAATGTCCGCTAAAAACGGTCCCCCCCCAAAGAAAAGAAAAGAAGAAAAAAACGGCCGGCTGGATCCGCCCTTGATGTGCAATGTGCAGTCCTTGCATAAGCACGCGGCTGTGCGGGTGTATGTTTGTAGTTGTCAAAGCGGTATTTTTTCGATTGAAAACCAATACAAAATTGAATTGCCCGCTGCGTAACGTCGACATTTATATTCGATATTTCGTCTTGATTCGTCGATATCTATATATTCATGGTTCATCACCTCACCTCTTTTTATGTGAAAGAGGAACCTGAAAATTAAGCAAGTGAAATCAGGGGCGGATCCAGGGGGCAAGAGGCCACGGCCGCCCGAAAGGTCCTGAAATTGTCCCCCCCACAAAAAAAAATACGGTCATCGGACGTGCATACCTACAGTTTAACATTTTACTTGGGAGGGGGAATACGCCACTGGATTCCCCCCCCCCCAACTCACGCCCCCCCCCCCCCCCCCCCCTCTCCCCTTCGCCCCTGAATGAAATCCAGCAAATTCATGGGGTTTGCGCCCCTCTAGACCGGGGCGCCCCCTCTGGGTATGGCGCCCCCCTGGCAGTGGACCCCCCACTTTTTAGAAGGTAGCGACGCCTCTGATAAGCAAGATACGTATTGATATAATCTTCCTGAAACTTTCAGGAAGATTCTATCAATACTTATCTTGCTTATTACCATCAAACCGCAATTGGGTCAACATATTTTATTCTTACCAACATATTACAAAATTATGAGGGACATTTCTAGCAAAAAAAATCGCATGTAAAAGTTGTGCAGTTTTTCAAAACTTTCAGAATCCTTCAGAAGCTTTTCAGCGCAATAATTCTTCGTGAAAACGGCTAATTGGAAGGGAAAAATATTCACATTTTTACATGTGACGTATCAAGAATGTGGAATGATGTCACCAAAATTAGTTGTGACGTCGTCATCGTTAAAACGAGCCATACGTCATCGTTACGTCATAATCATAGTCAAATCAGCCAATCAGCGTTGGGAGTCATGATGGATACTCGTTTCGGCTTCTAGGACTCCGGTAAGCCAAATTTAATTAATTAAGGGGTTTCTATGAAGGTGTTAAAGCTTCTCAAGTTAATTTTCGAGCATGGAGAACAGCTTGGCTATCTCAACTAAAAAAAACATTAAAAAGATGAACTGTTCCCTTTCAAATAAAACCAAATACCTATACCCAACGGGTTTTGGGTTGAAACTCAGCAACTAGGTCGTTTTGAAATGACAAATGTCAGATTTGGAGATGTCTCAGTACGCCCCACAATATGGCTATCTCAGTTACAAACTAATGTTAAAGGTGAAATATTCCCTTTAAATGGCACTTGCATCATCGCAGCACTCGTAACTTCGACTGCGCTGAATCAGCCATTAAAGAGGATAGTATCCATTCGATAAATGGCATCCAGCCTAGCCAGCTGTGTATCATTCAGCTGCTCGATGAAGTCCATGGTGTTGTACTGCCGCTGCCGCCGCCGGGAGTTTCTGCCTGTGATCGGGTGTCGCGCCTCCTCCTGCAGTCCCAGCATGCGGATCACGTACGGCAGCTCCTCATCCATTGTCTCCAGCTGAACGATGTACTGAAAGTCGCACTCGCACACGCGACTCAACCTTTCCTGAGAAACGCAGACAAGTTCGAGTCACCGAAAGCAGTCAGTTTGAAGCGAAGAAGGCAACACAGCGTTCGCCGAAATATGTGAACTGCTCCGAATAGTTTATTAATAACTTTGGTAAACTCCGAACAAAAACAACAATCGTATTATACAAGTGAAACCAACCTGCACATAAAGCCACAACTAAATGCTGCCTTTAAACTGCACTTTGTCTGATCAAGGGTCAATCGGGTTGGGGACAGGCAGTGAGTTTTTACGGATACAAAATTAACGTATTTTTCGATATACTTCTCACACACATCTTAGACCGCCTTCTGCCCTAAAACTATCTCTGAACTTCTCGTATTTAAAAGAAAAATCTTGATTTTGTTTGTGACGTCACGACCCTAGTGATTTGTGACGACGCTTCCGACGCATGCGCCATTAGTGGAATAGGTGCGTTTAAAGCCATAGAACAACGCTGGCGGATATTGTAGATTGGGAAAATATGATTGAGAGTTGTCAGATGACTCTCTTCCTGGCCAAGATACGACAATGTATATTTAATGATTAATTTTGATGTTGTATTTATGTGAAGTTTCAGTCATGCGCCCACTTCTTGAAACATCAGTTTAAGGAGGACATTTATTAACACATTAAATAAAACAAGAACAATACCGAACAAACATTTCACTTCACCGCATTAACACTTCTTGATAACAATAACAGAGTTACACTTACATCCGCTGATGTTTAGCGAATAGAAGAGTTAGGTAGGTACGTCTCAGCAGCGAGGTGTGCCATGCCGGTTCCCGTTTCTTTGTTTCCATGAATAAAAAACCTATCGCTTCGTTCTTCGTTCTTTAGTTCTTCGAGTTCTGACTTCCTCATTTCTTGGAAGAGTTTATTCAATCTTGCCTCACAAGTGTTTCCTTTCCAATTTTCTCACGATGTTGCTTTAGTCGGGCCAGACAAAAATCCATCTTCCTTTTTTGTTGAGGGTCTTGATGAGTATGTAAATTCTAATTCGATCTTATATATCCGTATTATTTACCAAATACTCGCCGTTTTCAAGCTCTACTTTAACCCTCGCCCTATGGGAGCTTTTTTCACCTTCGCCCCACGGGGGGTCCTAAAAAGACCCCCTGTTAACTTCCAAACCAAGGAAAATAGAGCAACGCGGTAAGAACCAACATGTTGCCTGTCATGTTTGGAATCTAACGGTATGCAATTTTTAGGTTTCGGGCAACGAGTGACCTTCCAGGTCAAGTGAATGACCTCGATCGACCACGTCCAGAACAGCGATTTTGCTCTGTCAGAAAACCTAAAAATGAGAAATTTATAAATGTAAATAAAAAGGCATGTTCCTAGACCAGTTTTGTCTCAGAAATACAGAAAAGGTAATTATTTATTCGTATCTGGTCAAAAAATCCAAAAAAGTTATTAAAAAAATGACGTCATGAATTTATTATGCTTAGGGAGCCATCACTCAGTCAAAAATAGAGATATTTCTTTGAAATTTTGTTTGAGAGTTGTACATACTCAGTTCTCTCACATAATTCCGTTTTTTTACATCTTTGAAAATTTTGATTTTGTGGTGATTTTTCCCAAAAAAAACAGTTTTTGTTCATTTTAGGGGTCAAAAACCCAAAATTGTGAAATTCCGAGATTGCCATTTTAAAGAAAATGACATTTTATATCTTTGCTTAATTGCGTTTGCAATTTTCTTCAAAACTCTTGTTTTCTACGATTTTTCAAACATTTATCGTTTTTCCACCAACATGACGTCATCAAAACATCAGTATTTCCCAAATTTATCAACCACTTTCAATGACATTTTACAGCATACGTATAATTGTTGTATACTTAGCTACTGAAAATTTCAGCAAGATTCGCCGCATGTTTATTAAGTTATGCAAGCAAAACCTCAGGGGGGTCGTTTTAGGACCTCAAAAGGTCAAAAGGGTAGGGCGAGGGTTAAAAGCAATCATTGACCTTCCATCTTAACCCGAAATTCGACATATGTTGGTAAGTTACAGTACAGAACTCGCTGGAAAGGAACATAAATTAATATCTTGGTTTCGTCGTTCTAGGAAATGTCTGCAACTCACGCTGCACGCTCGTGCGGTTATTTCGTAAAACGACTCAGGCTCTGAACTATTGCGCTTATGACTGTTGCCATTTTTCGACCCTAAAGGTACGATAAGCTACAACTCTAAAAAAAATTGACTGCGGAAGACAGACTTTTCAAAACCAATCACTACTGATACGCTCCGATTCAGGTTCGCGCATGCATTAACTCTCGAACAAATTTAACAGAAAATACGTTTTTACCGCCGCGCAGATGTCGCGTCAGCGTCATTTTCGGTCATGATTTTCACTAGGG
>JAXIVJ010013505.1:0-12500 GCA_036785665.1 Chirona hameri | reverse complement strand
TGTAAATGCGTATAATTTGAGTTTTATCCAGCTAGAATCGTGAATGAGCATATCATAATGCTTAATGGGTGCCAAATTTGAAATCAGCGTCACAAAATGTCATAGAAACTGACAAATTCCAAAAAGGTCAGGTCAGGTCATCGTCAGTGACCTCTGTTGACCTGTGGAAGCGCATGACCCCAGTGGAACATATAATTATGTAAAATGGATCCCAAATTTGAAATCAGCGTCAGAAACTGTCCTCGAAACCGCCAGAAGCCACAAAAATTAATATGAAGTCATCGGAGGTCAATGACCTCGGTTGACCTTTGAAAAGATTAATCGAGGTCACAATATCAATGGAAACCACAACTGTCACCTAGAAACACCTGTGCATATGCTCCTGAACAACAAACACTCGGAAACTGCACAAGTTACAAGCATCGATACTATGGGACGCCAGTCGCGCCTGACATGACCTTGAGAAGCAGGTCATAGGTCATGGGTCATGTGGGTTAGAAGTTCACACTTCTCAGAGTATGTGTCAAATTGTTCAAAGGTCGGGTACTTAAGTTGCATCGCAATCGGTTGGACACTACGCGAGTTATTTCTGAAAAACCGAGGGGGGCATCCACCCCCCCCCCCCCCTACCCGAGCGAGGGTTAACCCTATTCCCTGCGGGGGTAGATTCTGCCCCCCCCCCCCCCCCGATGTTTGTTCACTTGCAGCTTCTAAACCGTTAGGCCTAGCGTCCTGAAACTTTGCGAATGTTCCTAGAATTGAATGGCGCGTGTTGTTTCAAAATTTTGAAAACATTGGTCCAGCAGAGGCGGTGCCAGGTTCCTGTTTTGGGGAGGGTGTTACGAATGCGGTTTTGCGGCGCATACTTCCTTCGTAGTTTGCAGTGTAATAAATGCGTCAGAAACAATTGTAATGCAATATGCGTCATAGAAACTGGGATTGTACATATTTTTGGGGCAGAGGCGCACTCAGGTACAAAAAAAATGAGAGGCGATACCCTCCCTCAAATTAGGTCCAACTTCAAATTAGTAAGATGATAAAAGCGTTATGCGCATGGTGCCCCCACGTTGTTTTCCTGGCTCCGCCTATTCGCAATATTTTTTTTTATTTAACAAATTACAGCATATAATGCCCACATGTGACGTTCATGTCGTCCCAAGCAATCACGAACAGCACATATTTTGTTATCAAAAATCCCCCCCCCCCATTTTACAGCCCTGAATACGCCTATGATTTTTTATTTTGTCTTTTGATATATTGAAGACCGGTACATTTGAAGCTCAAAAACGTTTGGGGCATGACAATCGGTCAAACCACATGGCCGCAATGACCTTTCAAAAACACCCAACATTTTTGTATTTTTTTGCCCCCTGGTTCCCCATTTTTAAACAAAAAAAAAGAAAAGTCCAAAAAGAGAGATCTTGTCATCACCAAACGAATGGCGTTTTCCCCATCGAAATCGACCGAGCGGTTCTCGAGATCTCTGGGAAGGCCGAATCTGCCCCCCCCCCCCCCCCCCTCCCCCCCCCCCCCCGCAGGTTAACGTAATTTTGGCCGCCCGCAGAGAATATGATGAAATACACGCAAACAAATGGGGGTAAATTTTTTCGTCATTTCAGCCGACCCCCCGCCCCACAGGCACACACACACACACAGACACTCAAAAATGCTCGACAACGCCCCTGCAATCAGCCTGTTAACTTATGCTGGTCAAGTCACTCAGCCAACAAACTTATGCTAGTCAAGTCAATCAGCCAATAAACGTATGCCGGTCAAGTCAACCAGCCAATAAACTTATGTCTGTGAAGTCATCTAACCAGCCAATAAACTTATATCTGTGAACTCATCTAACCAGCAAGCGTATATGCCAGTCAAGTGAACCAGCCAGCAAGCTTATGCCAGTCAAGTCAAGCAGTCTGCATGCTTAGGTCGGACAATTCAACAGCCAGCATGCTTAGCCGGACAAGCCGCCGAAGGAACGTATTGCAGTCCTCCTAGTCGGCCGTGTCTGGATTGCGGCACAGCGTTGGGATGTCGGCTCCTAACGTAGAGTCTACCTCGTGTCTGGATTGCGGCACAGCGTTGGGCTGTCGGCTTCTAACGTAGAGTCTACCTCGTGTCTGGATTGCGGCACAGCGTTGGGCTGTCGGCTCCTAACGTAGAGCCTACCTCGTGTCTGGATTGCGGCACAGCGTTGGGCTGTCGGCTCCTAACGTAGAGTCTACCTCGTGTCTGGGTTGCGGCACAGCGTTGGGATGTCGGCTCCTAACGTAGAGTCTACCTCGTGTCTGGATTGCGGCACAGCGTTGGGCTGTCGGCTTCTAACGTAGAGTCTACCTCGTGTCTGGATTGCGGCACAGCGTTGGGCTGTCGGCTCCTAACGTAGAGCCTACCTCGTGTCTGGATTGCGGCACAGCGTTGGGCTGTCGGCTCCTAACGTAGAGTCTACCTCGTGTCTGGGTTGCGGCACAGCGTTGGGCTGTCGACTCCTAACGTAGAGTCTACCTCGTGTCTGGGTTGCGGCACAGCGTTGGGCTGTCGGCTCCTAACGTAGAGTCTACCTCGTGTCTGGATTGCGGCACAGCGTTGGGCTGTCGGCTCCTAACGTAGAGCCTACCTCGTGTCTGGATTGCGGCACAGCGTGGGGCTGTTGGCTCCTAACGTAGAGCCTACCTGAGTATCCCAATGGCCATCCATTATCTGATCGGTGTCCTCCTGCCAGATCAGAAAGTCTACAAACTCTGCAAACGTTGGTGCGGCTGTGGAGTTGGGCTGACCAGATATTCGCTTGATGTCGGCCCAAAGCCACGTTGCATTATTCCTGCCGACAACAAAGCCAGGTGATTACTCGTAGGAAATGTGTGCAGAGAATGCTGATGGATGACATGCTGAGCTCTTCGCGGTACCGAAGCTCCGTTAGGGAGTAGGAATGGGGGAAATGCATGGATGTAAGATGCAAGTGTGGGTATTTGAGACAATCAAGGGCACGTGATATGCAATGGGTACCTATGACATAACACGTTTCTGAGAAAGCATTACATTTTCCACGCACTATTATCATCGTATACGCACGCACGCGTAAACGCAAGCACACATCCACGCACGCACGCACGCACGCACGCACGCACACACGCACGCACGCACGCACGCACGCACGCACGCACGCACGCACGCACACACGCACGCACGCACGCACGCACGCACGAACGCACGCACGCACGCACGCACGCACGCACGCACGCACGCGCGCACGCACGCGCGCACGCACGCACGCACGCACGCACGCACGCACGCACGTACACACACTAATGACGCACGCATTCGGATCATTCTGGCTATTTCAATACAGAACTGGAGGCCCGGTTGACTTCCCCTTGCTAACTGGATGACGGCAAATATTTGAATTAAGAGTTGCGTCAGTTGGAGGCTACAGCAGCTGAAAGATACTTACTCGGCTATTTTGTCCAGGAAGCCTGAGACAAGACGGCTGTACGGACGCCGTACGACCAACAGCGTCCCGCCAGGCTCGCCGGCCGGGCTATCACGAATCAGGCTGCCCTGGGATCTCCTGGCATTTGCAGTCGCTTTAGCCAACAAGACGTGGCAGTCAGCTGTCGCGCACTGCAAAAGTAACATATCATTCATTTTGGAGACGAAGTAAAAATGCCATTATGTTTTGAAAAGGAACTCAAAATGTTTGCACCAAGTTTCTTGAGTGTAGTGTTTTCATTAGTGAAGTGTAGTGAAGTGTTTTCAGAAGAGAATGACAATGTGTTGCATAATCATATGAATATGATTTGTATCTTACAGCAAATGTAGTGTTATTCAACAGTCTGCGCAGTACAAGTGTCGCCAGGTAGGTTGACGCAACTTTGGGGATTTTCCTCCAGATAATGTTGTCCACGTGCACATCGCCAAGCCACTCGTACCTGTAAACACAAAACACAGGTGTAATGTGCATACACGTTGTGTTTGATTTTATTGTTGTGGGTGTAGTTCCATAGCTTGTTCTCGCTAAAACCAAGGCCATGGAATAGGCCATAGATACCAGAGAAGTGTTTGTTTTTTGCCGAAGCAGCCTAAAGCCATATTCCGGGGGGGGGGGGGAATTAGTTCTGGCAATTTGCCAGGCAAATAATTACGTTAACCGGTTTGTGTGAACCCGGAGCAAGCAAGGGAATAGGGTATCTATTTTACGTTAAGTGAATTGTTCAAAGTCAAGCCTAATGTCTATCTTACGTTAAGTATTTCATTCAAAGTCAAAATTAAGTAAAACACGGGACACACATACATACATATGTTATGAATATGGGTTTAGGCCACTCCGAGAAAAAAAGATGTATGACGTCAACGTCCGCCATGCTGCTATAATATCTAAGCACGAAATTTGTAGATGGACTACAGCTCAGAATAAAATGTCGACAATATTGCCGCGAGAAGCGAGGACCGGGGTGACGCGTAAGGCATCGGCGGAATAACAGGTGTGTCATGATCAAGTTAATAACAAACAAAGTTAATAACTATAACAACAAACAACGAAACACAACGGTGAAAAATAACATGTCAATACAGTATTCAGATAAACTGTAGTATTCAAATAAGGGACATCGCAGTTGCCTAGTAACTGTTGCTGTTGCCTAGTAAAGGCGGATTTTTGTATCGAAGGATTGGCTTCTGAGAAGAATAAGCGTTTGCTGAAAATGCAGCATTGACACCCTAGTGGCCAATGACCTTTCTATGCGGCGAACGCGAGCGACATCTACAACCCTGCGGGTTCAAGTCAGACCCGTAGCCAGGCGGGTGCACTGGGTGCACATGTCCCCCTGGGATCTCCGTACACACTCTGACCTTAGTCGGTACACCCCCAGTAGTTAACCCTTGCCAGTGCAGGGGGGGTGGATGCCCCCCCCCCCCCTCGGTTTTTCGGGAATAACTCGCATAAATATCAACTGATTGCGATGAAACTATCAGTACTCTACTGTTAAACACTTTGTCACATACTCTTAAAATTTGAACTTCTAACTCGATCCGTGACCCATGACCTGTTTTTCAAGGTCATGTCAGGCGCAACTGGCGTCCCGTAGTATTGATCCTTGTAACTCGTACAGTTTCCGAGTGTTTGTTGTTCAGGAGCAAATGCAAAGGTGTTTTCAGGTGACAGTTGTGGTTTCCAGTGAGATTGTGACCTCCATTGACCTTTGCAGAGGTCAACCGAGGTCACTGACCTCCGATGACCTCAGATAACTTGTTTGGCTTCGACAGTTTCTAGGTCATTTTGTGACGCCGATTTCAAATCTGGGTTCAATTTTACATAATTATATGTTCCACTTGGGTCATGCGCTTCCACAGGTCAACTGAGGTCACTGACCTCAGATGACCTGACATGACTTTTTTGGAATTTGTCGGTTTCTAAGATATTTTGTGACGTTGATTTAAAATTTGGCACCCATTAAGCATAATTATATGCTCATTCACGATTATAGATCGATTAAATTCAATGTATACGCATTTACAATTGGGTTGACTTTTGGGTCCTTGACATGACTTCAGAAGTCACCTAATGACCCAGGACCTTAAGATCGGATGGAAATGACTTCCTCTCGTCACAAGCAACACGCTCGTTTCTTAGTTGAAACTCTAGTTCAATTAGGGGCGAAACGCCAGGGCGTTGACTGTTGTATCCCCCCCCGCCCCTGCACGGTCACACAGTGATCGGACGCTGCACGGGCGATGGTTAAGTCATAGTATACCACTTTCGCAGTCGAATAAAAACAACTGAACACAAGCGGTTTTGAACCTTTCGGGTACAATCCACTAAGCAGTACACTTATCAGGACAATAATGTTCAGAAACCTAAAAACCTGACCAGAAAACGAATGGCATAGTTCGGCTCAGAAAATTATGTTATACAATATACAATCCCGTGTGAAAACACATAAGCTATGGCAGTAGATATGCTCCATCTAAGAAGCTAATGTTTACTATTTTGAACGAAAAATGCAAAGATATTCCAACGTCTTCACCTGTTAATTATATTCAGGGAATGTTGGGAATGGAAAATTTGTGTATTTCAAGTGTATTGAGGTCCCAGAACGAAATCACTGGCACGAGACAAAAGTTAGCTATGTCTTGTGGGCAGGGGTGTAGTTTGCTATTCAGTTGAGGTGGCTTCAGCCCCCCCCCCCCCCCCCCACTTGGCTTCAGCCCCCCCCCCCCTACTTGGACGAGAAAGTGGGTCAAATCCGGGTAGAAATCTGTATTTTTGTGGATTTTGATGGTAATTTAATCGATGTTTCCCAGCTCAGTTCCCCCCCCCCCTCCCTCCCCCCCCCCCCCCCCAACTTGTCTGGAAAAGCTACGCCCCTGCATGTGAGAAACTGTGGAGAAAAACAAACTTATATTACCTTGCAACATAACAGTGAAACCAAAACATTCGTACAATGCAATACAGTGGAATGGGATAGAATAAGCGCATACAATGGGATATAATAAACACATACAATGGGATAGAATAAGCACATACAATGGGATATAATAAACACATACAATGGGATAGAATAAACACATACAATGAGATAGAATAAACACATACAACACATACATACAATCGTGGCTAGCACATTATCAAGGATGAGTTTTGTACATGCTTTTGAAAAATCTAACCCACAGCTTGCGCACGTTCCAAATTGCGGTGGGGTACTCATATCAATCTCGCATAATACACGTACAGACACACATACATATACACTTCACACTTCTTGGTGTTTCGAATAGCGGTGGGGTTCTCATATTCAATCTCGCATAATACATGTACAAACACACATACCTATACACTTCACACTTCTCGGTGTTTCATAACAACCAACAGACGGAAGGCCAGGTCATTTCACCCCTTGAAATCACCATATGTCAATGGGAGAATAGAATAAGCACATACAATGGGATATAATAAACACATTCAATGGGATAGAATAAACACATACAATGGGATAGAATAAACACATACAATGGGATAGAAAAAACACATACAATGGGAGTGAAAGGTAATGGAACAGAATAGAATAAGCACATACAATGGGATAGAATACGCACATACAATAGGAGTGAAATGTAATGGAACAGAATAGAATAAGCACATACAATGGGATAGAATAACACATACAATGGGAGTGAAATGTAATGGAACAGAATAGAATGGGCACATACAATGGGATAGAATAAGCACATACAATGGGAGTGAAATGTAATGGAACAGAATAGAATAAGCACACACAATGGGATAGAATAAGCACATACAATGGGAGTGAAATGTGATGGAACAGAATAGAATAAGCACACACAATGGGATAGAATAAGCACATACAATGGGAGTGAAATGTAATGGAACAGAATAGAATAAGCACATACAATGGGATAGAATAAGCACATTCAATGGGAGTGAAATGTAATGGAACAGAATAGAATAAGGACATACAATAGGATAGAATAAGCACATACAATGGGAGTGAAATGTAATGGAACAGAATAGAATAAGCGCGTACAATGGCAGAGACTTAGTAACGTACATGCGCGCGCCGATCGACGCCATCTTGAAAATGGTACGTCAGCTGATGATTCGGGGGTAAGGGGGAGGGGCAACTGCGGCAACTGGATAAACTGGGGAACTGGATAAAATCGGCGGATACGTGGCTACTAAATGTAATGTCTAATGTGTGAGACCGTAATGTTGCGAGACTTTCTTGTTGATCTCATTCGTAGTTAAAGGGAATATTTCACCTTAGGGAAAGGTAGGTGGAATGGTGAAAAACAAGTATCCTTATAATAGTTCTGGCATTCGTTTTGGGGAAAAAATACCCATTGGGTATAATTTGCCAAATATTAACATTTTTACCTGTGACGCCACAAGAACCTTGTGTCACTAAAATGAGTTGTGACGACATACCGACAAAAGCCTATCTTTGAATCAGAGTTATAAACAAAACTAACAGCAGGTAATGGCGGTGACTTACTTGTCTGTCGTGCGCCAAGTTATACGCCAAAAAGCTCCCATTCTTTCAGCATTGCCACCTTAGCTCCGTAAGGCCTATTCCTCAGCATCGCCACCTTAGCGAAACTTATTTGCTGTAATTTCTAACAGGTATCGATGATATGTGTTTTTGGTAATTGAAGTTTGAAATAAGGATTAATGACAAAGAATGAAACTTTACCGTTGAGTAGAATATTTAATACAAACTAGTCAGCTGACAAACTGACTCCCATTTGCCCTGTGTTGAAGCGTCATTTCCGCTTTACCTAGTATTCTATGACGGTGGTAGCGTATGTGTGAGTCTTCTTAGCCAGCGAGCAGCGTGCGCTTCAAATATCGCCGCCGACGCTGCCTTACCTGGCGTCATCCTATTTGTCACCAGCGGCAGGCTGTGACGTCATTGGTCCTTCAGAACCTGTGGCCGCTGCAGGGATGACACCCCTGGCTAAAATTGTATTAGATGTAGATATCCCCAACTCCTTGCAATAGTGCACCACAGTAAAGGCAGCAATCAAGAAACCGTCTGCCTAGCACTTGGTGCACAGGAAAGCAAGGGGGGAGTTTTTCCCAAAACAAAGTTGATGGGGCAAAATGTCTTATTATTTGGTCGTTTTACTTGGTTGGTGTATAAAAATGACAATTTCAACGCTAGGAAACCATCAAATCTTGCAAAAGTTGGAGGGGAAAACTCGCAGTTATCAGGGCATAATACAATGTTGTTGAGACAGACAGTGGCCACACCATTTGAATACGATGCTCCGCCCGTGCTGGAGAGGTATGTACAACGTACATTGGCAGTTGAGCATGCATATTGTCAGTTGTCACTCATCATTCTTTCGATACCGAGAGCGTCTTACGCTCAAGAGCAACTTACCGATATGATTCGTATCCATATGTCTCGCATGCTTCCCTTATTCTCTTGCGACGATATTGGAGTCTTTCTCTGATAGACGCATCGATGTCATTACACCAGAAAATCCTGACAACAGAATTCCGCGGTAAGTCCTTGCAGACGCAAAGTAAACGTTTGATTTCAGACAATTAATTAACCCTTTACATTCATTCAACAATCAGCCTTACATGATCTAATTCATGTAACAGATGCTGAGATAGCATGTGATCGCATTTGCCTGGCATATGAATCGGGAGTGAAAATACATAGTACAACATATCTTCCATCGCGACGAAACACCCCAATTAAGCTGTGGATCACACCCGGGAATTTAGCTTCAATAAATCCAAAAATAGGTTGTTCATTGAAAAAAGCAAGCATCCTACGTTCGATTACATTCGAAGATATAACAAATACTAGAATGTATTATGCAGGTTGATCAGAGAATCAAAAAGCTCTTACATTAGCAGTGAACTAAAAGACGGTAATGTCAAGAAAACCTGGCAAATCCTTAATACGGTCACTAAAGGAACCACCCATGTCAAAGGGACTGTCCCACCTTTTTGTATGTCTACATGTCAGGCGAGGTCAGCTGAATATGTTCGTGAACCTTTTTTCCCGAAAAAAAATAATGTTTATCTTGAAAGATATTCAACTTTTAGTTTTAAGCGAAAAGTTGGGTTAGTGACGGCATATGATTTTTTTTAATAACGGAGAAATCCTTTGTGCTGCCAAATATATGGCACATTTTTTGACGACATCTATTGCGCAGAAAAAGCGAATCATCCGGTGTCTAGATTGGCTTAGATTGCGAACCATCTGGGGATCGAGAAATGAAGACGAAAATATTCCAAGGCTGACCTTAAAACAAGTCGACTATCATTACCAGTTGGCTAAGGAGACGACGCTGTCGGTTTAGAGTCCCTATTAAAATACACATAGGCCTTATTTTTTACAGATGTCAAAATAAAACTCGAATATCTTTTTAATTAGAACATTGTGGTTGTTTGAACTGCTACCATACTTAATTTAAATGCCAAGCCATCAAAATGACTATCTCAACTCAAATATAATGTTAAGGTGGGATAGTTCCTTTAATACGTTTCCGAAAACATTTAAAACTGATGATGGTTGTCATGTAGAGGATCCCGAACATATCTCAGAACACTTCAACACATTTTTCTCTCAAATTGGAATAGAACTAAAAGAACAAATACCCCCCTCTAATATAGACCCATTGAATTACATCCCTGATGCTCCATGGAACTCTATGAACACCCGCTTCCCCACAACTGTATAGGAACTCTTTTCACTTATAAACAATATTAAGAATGTCGGTGGCCGTCACGACGGCATAAATACTAAGTTATTCAAAGCAACATTTTCTGCAATAATCAATGAGTTAGTTCATTTTATGAATCTATGTTTTGATCACAGCACGTTTCCCTCATTATTAAAAAGGCAGTAATTAAACCAATTCACAAAACTGGCGATAAACAAAGATTTACAAACTGCGGACCGATTAGTTTGCGCCCAGTTATTTCAAAGGTTCTTGAAAAGCTGAAACATAATCGTATTAATGAATTCCTTAATTTTAACAATATAATAAATGACAACCTGTAGCCTATTTCACAAAGCAAAAAAGTATGTAATTACAAAGAATTTCTTTGTAATTACAAATAATTTTTTACACATGTTTGTAGTTTGGATTTCACAAAACCCCAGGGCAGTAAATCTCAATTTACTATTTACAAACTACTTTACAAAGATATTGTTTGTAAAAATGTTTGCAATTGCACACGTTCTATTTCTCAAAGGTTGACGGAAGTGAGGAAATGTTTGCAATTACAAACTTGTAATTCCAGTGGGTCAGGGGTTCTGAATTTCAGAAACTGCATTGACAGTTGACATTGTTTGACTGTTCAGGTTATTTTCTTGGTGAAGTTGTTACGTTACCGAGGTTGTTAGGGTAATGGTTTAGTTGTGCATAGGTATAGCTGCCCAAAACAATTTATTTTTCCGAGAGATTCGAACAGGGATCTCCAGCTTTGAAGTCCAGTCACAGTGCATGCACCTTACTGATTGCGCTGTGAGGGGCGCCTCCGCGCGGAGAAACCGCATGGCGAAAGAATTGCAGCAGTCAACGATGTCTTGTGCAATGTACAGTGAACCTTCACCCTTTACGAAGTAAGAAATCGGCTAGGTTAGGTGAAAAAATGGTCGAGAAATTCAACGATCTTTCTTTTAAGAGTAGTTCTGTTGTTATGCTCCGCCACCTGGTGAATGGTCAAATTCTGTTTACTCTAACTGCTTACCAAGATGTATTTTTACGATCAGAGTTTGCATTCCGATGAAATGTTAATTAAAAGATTATTCTCCCTATAACTAATTTTATATTGAATAAAAAAATAAACCACAATGTAAATATTAGTTAATTAATTTGTTAACAATCAAATTATTTGTCATTAGCATCAAGTTTTAATACAAACGTTCTTGATTTCAAGTTTTCTGCTATACTAACATTTGTGTTTACAATTTTCTTTACAATCGGTAATTCAGAGGTGTGTTTATGTTTGTGTGTTAATGTTTGTGAAATAGCTTTTTGTGAGGTTTGCAATATTTTCTTGCGTTTGTAATCGCAAACATGTGTAATTACTAACTTCTTTGTGAAATAGGCCTCAGTTTGGTTTTCGGAAAGGTATCAGTACCTATATGTCATTATTAATACTACAAGACAAAATCACCTAAGCTTTTGAAAACCGGTCATTTGGGTTCTGGTCTCCATCTAGATTTATGTAAAGCATTTGATACAGTAAACATCGATATTCTCCTCAAAAAGGTACATCGCTACGGAATATAAAGAAAGCATTAAATATGATAACATCATATTTAACCAACCGTACGCAGTGCGTTCAGATATATAAATTTCGTTCTAAATACTTGCCAGTAGAAATAGGCGTTCCTCAAGATCTATCCTAGGCCCCTTCTATTTACTATTTATATCAACGATTTTCCTTTGATTAGCCACGATATGACTTCGATTATGTATGCTGACGATACAGCGATCTTCGGGGGAAGGCTCAAATGAACAACAGTTGCAGGAATATATTAACAATGTATCGCCGATAATTTCTGCCCGGTTACAGGCAAGTCACCTTTTTCTAAATACTGGTAAGACCTACCTTCAAATATACAATAACACCAGACGTTCACTTAATATTTCGCTGAACTTGGTAGGGTGTCAATATTCCTGTGGTAAATACCGTAAAGTATTTAGGTGATTATATGATAATATGACTATATGATTATTATATATAGACAATGATTAAAAATGGAAATCGCATATTTTCCAGGCTTCTCGTGATACCTAGCAGGGGTGTGTGGCTAATATCGAGGAAAAGACATTATTTAAATACTAAACAGCTACAATTGTTGTACAACTCACTGTTTTTGTCTTACATCAATAATTGCTCTTTTCTCTATAGTAATACATACCCCGCACACATAGATAAAATAGAGAAACTGCAAAAGCGTAAAAAATGCATATATATATATATATATATATATATATATATACTATAT
>JAXIVJ010013504.1:27500-37009 GCA_036785665.1 Chirona hameri | reverse complement strand
GTTAGATTCCAAACATGACAGGCAACATGTTGCTTCTTACCGCGTTACTCTTTGTTGCTTGGTTTGGAAGTTAACAGGGGGTCTTTTTAGGACCCCCCCCCCCGTAGGGCGAAGGTGAAAAAAGCTCCCGTAGGCCGAGAGTTAAGAGACAATGGCTTCATGACTGTGAAATGTTCTTAAAATCTACGGGAGGGTAAAAGTCATCTTAGGTCAGAGGAGGTCAGTGACTTCGGTCGACCTGTAACAGAGCATGACCCCAATTGAGCATATAATAATGCAAAATATGGGTGCCAATTTGAAATCTGCGTCACAAAATCTCACTTTTTGTTCAAAATTGGTGTATAGGGTTATCCTGGGTCCTAAATTCAGCTGTCGCAATATTAGCTCGATCCGCCTCAGGTTTTCGAGTTATAGCCTCGGGCATTTGTTGGCGAGGTTACGCTGCAGAGGTATTTTTGGAGGCCGAAATAGTGCATTTGACATAACCAAATTTTAAAAAATACTTATATGGCTGAATTCGCAATGAAACGGAGAATCTATTTCTGGGTTTTGTTGCGTGACTTTGAATGACCTTGACCTCGTGACATTTTTTGTTGACCTCGTATGACCCCGGGTACACCTCTGATTTCAATTTTTCACTTTGCAAAATGCTTGTCAATATATTGCCTAACAACGCAACAAATAAATGTGCGTTTTACCATAATTTCCGTATTTTACGTCGATATACGTGTGTTTTACACCCCAAGGGGGAGGGGAACGGGCGAATATCTGCGAACCTATGGCACCTATTTGGGTGGGGTTTTCACCATTCGATCCGGTGTGGTAAAACACAGTGCCGTTTTGAGGTTTATCCACTTTGGTCTAAACTAAGTGGACCAAATTGGACCAAAACCGCCCAAAATCGTTGCCGATAACGTCATACTCTAAAAATATGGGACCGATTTGGGCGGGGCCTTTACCATTCGATCCGACGTGGCCCTAAACGGCGCCGTTATGAGTTTTATCCATTTTGGTCCAATCTAAGTGAACCAAAATTGCATTTTTTTTAACCAAAACCGCCAAAAATCGTTGCCGACGACGTCATGCTCCAAACCTATGGGACATATTTGGGTGGGGTCATCCTTATTCGATCCGTCGTGGTCCAAAACGGTGCAGTTTTGAGTTTGATCCACTTTGGTCTAATCTAAGTGGACCAAATTGAACCAAAACAGACAAAAATCGTTGCCGACGTCATACTCCGAACATATGGGAACGATTTGGGCGGGGTCTTCCCCATTCTGTCCGTTTTGGACCACGCCGGATGGCTGCGTGGTGTTGCTCGTCACCCTGACAATATGTATACACAAACTCGGGTCTCTAGCTACAATTCTAGCTACAATGGTACCTGATATATCCGCCCGTTACCCCTCCCCCTTAGGGGTAATTCGAAAACACGCACGCATATTGGCCGAAAATATGGAAATTAGAGGAAAAATGCGCATTTATTTGTTGCGTTGTTTGGCAATATATTGACAAGTATTTTGCAAAGTGAAAGATTGCAATCAGAGGTGTACCCGGGGTCACACGAGTTCAACGAAAAGGGTCACGAGGTCACAGTTTCAAGGTCATTCAAGGTCAGGCAACAAAGCCCAGAAATACAATATCGGTTTCATTGCAAATTCAGCCATACAAGTCTTTGTAATATTTGGTTAAAGGGAAATAATGACCTTTTTCCACACAAATGGAGTTAGCACTTGAAATCGCCAGACGAGACCAAAATATATTGTAAATTCATCACATTTTGCATGAAAACTTTCCTACCGAAAGATATTTCAAGTTAAAGTTGATAAGCGTTCCACACTTATAACGACCGGTACTTGCAAGTACTTTTGGTCCTCATCAAACTGCGGGCTTTTCCCGTATTGTTTTTTTACGCAATGGAGTGGAAAATATATTGTACGTTCTGCTTGTTGTGATTATATGCCCGGCGATCTTCTAAAACTAACAGCGATTGGAAAAAGTGGCAATAAAATCGGAATCTCATCGATGCACATCAACGGCGGCATTGTTAGTGGATGCGACCCTCAATTTTTGCAAATCAATTCATTTGTTTTCAACATTAGGAGTATTGTATAATTTGTCTGTTGCTGTATATAACACTATGCTTTATATTATCATGAAAATAATAATTTTCCCCCAAAAAAACTAACAAACCATAACACAAAACTGGCAATGAAATCGGAAGCTCATCGATGCACATCGACGGCGACCTATTTAGCGTCGGCGATTTGTTTACAAAGTCATTGTCATGCTTCTCGGCGCACTTAACCATCTCGGCGCACTTGGCGAGTTGTTCCTGATTAGTATACCCAAGTCCCGTAGCAGGCTTTGTTAATGACGTCACTGGTGCCATTCTTGTGTAGCATTGCAAAATATATCTGATTTTGAGTTGAAAGCTAATTAAAGACTTATTCAAATTATTGTTTTTAAGTTTGAATTTTCTTGTTAATCATTATTAAAGGTATTTTATCACTGTATTTCATAGTAGTTGACACTTCAGAAACTTGTGACGTAATAATATTGTATCCAATATGCATTTCCCTCACCTTTTGCTACTGTGGCGCAGTGCCGAGTGCTTTGCGAATACTAGCTTGCCTGGGGTTCAATTCATTCCGCCCTTATTTTATTCGAGTTGGTATAGTTTGCATGTTGTTGTTATTCATAACTTATACTGATTCTCAGTCATGCATCACGGATGCTTCACGGATTGCTTCACGGATCAGAGCGCTGCTCGAACGCACGCTAGTAGCGCTTTCGTTCTCCATTTCGTTCTCCACCCAGACACCCAGACACCCAGACACCCAGACATCCAGACATCCAGACACCCAGACACCCAGACACCCAGACACCCAGACACACAGACACACAGACACACAGACACACAGACACACAGACACACAGACACACAGACACACAGACACACAGACACACAGACACACAGACACACAGACACATACATACATACATACAGGCGGAAGTGCGTCTGTGTGACGGCGTACTTTCGCACCACCCGAGGGTCGATGCGAAAGTATTTGCGCTCCAGGTCCTCCCTGAGCCGCCTGATGACCCCGGGGGCGCGGTCGATGTCGGCGCCGTGCATGGCGCCGAACACCACCTCGAACGCCTCCGCCTGCTCCAGCCACTGCGGTGACGGCACAGCCAGGCCTCCCCAGCTCAGCCGCTCGATCCACCCAGAGCTCTTAGACTAGCTTGGCCGGGAGCACACTGGCCGGACACAGTGCCGAGGCTGCTGTCCACGGAGCGGCACCTGTACGCCAGAAAGCCAGCGACGTACGCCAGAGCTTCCCGGCCGAACTCCAGACTGGCCGCCACGGGGTGACCAGATGGCGGTCCTTGGTGGGTCTGTGCATCTTGCAGGAGCTGGCTGATGGACTGCAAGTCGTCGTCCGGAGCATCCGTAACCGCCCCCTCGTCCCTGGGGTCCTTCAGGACGCTGGAGCTCAGGTACACGGGATTCTCCTCCATGGCGACAGAGGCGCCGGAGGCCGATGGGTGGCTTCTTGAGCCGGCTGCCACCGCCGGTGACGCGCCCATCAGCAGCAGCCGGATGCGCGTTTTAACCTCCACCGGCGTCGGGTTGGTGTTGGTCCCGGACATGCACCGGATCTGCGAAAGCAATGCATACAAATCAGCACTAGCAGATCCAGGGGGGGGGGGGGGGGGGGGGGCTTGGCGGCCATGCCCCCCCCCCAACAGCCTGAAATCGGCAAATTGACGCATTTCTTGATACAGAAGACAATCTAAGGAACTTTTACTAAGGAAAGTAGTAAAAGCTATCAATGCATAAGCAAGCGAAATCCGATGAGTTTTCAGAACTGTGTGATCATTTTTAGAATTTGGCCCCCCAAACCACCGTGCCCCCCACCCCCCCCCCCCCCCACCTTTCTGGATCCGCCAAAGCAAATCAGAAATATTGTGTTAAGCATGGAAATATTATGACTCAGCAGTACCGTCCGTATACAGCACAGACATACGGTGGAAGGACAGACTGAACTCGAACACAGGGTCAGGCTGGGAAATTGAACACAGGGTGTGGAGTGGGAAATTCAGCCAAATTTTTAATTATTCTGTTTCGAATATGAAAAGTTTTTGTTGAAATCATGTACTTTTTGTCAATATTCATGTCAGAATCAATATCACAATTAATAATTTGGGAATGGAAAATTCACTCCTAAAATGGGGAGTGATGGTGGAAGATAATTCACATTTGGGTGTCATTTCCCACCCAAATCGACACATTTTGGGACACTGGAAAATTCGGGCTAAAAATAATCAAAAATGGAGTGGAAAATTCAACCCCAAAAACATACATACTCAGCTTGATCAATACCCAATTACCCGCTCACCAGAATTTGTAATTACCTATGCCAATTCTTCCTCCGCAGGCTGTCACTATCATTACATCCATACATCAGTAGGTATCCGGGTTCATATTAGCCAATAAATTAACAAAAATAAGGAGTGGAACATTCACAGTAAAGCTCGGGAAAGAGTGGAAAAACGGTATCCATAGGGTGTCGTTTTCCACCCAAATTTCCCAACGCTAGTACATTGGGTGTTGATGACACTCCCAGGGCCCAGGCAACTGGAATAGATACAAGCAGTCAATAAGGAGTACTAAGCTGATAATGGGAATGTAATTATTGGCAAAGCAATCATCAAAATAATGAATTTAGTTGGGCAAACTACAGGGAGTCGATCGACCAACACAAAGATCGACAACTTTTTTTGTTTGTACGCCCATATTTGGGCATACGTCCAGTACCAAACTGTGAGGCCTATGTAGCAACATATGTATACTAGGAGGTTAAAAATTGTTGGAGAACATGTTGTGATATCCATATATCGGAATAATAAATGTGACCAGATGCGGCAATTGCCCTTATTCCACTGTAAATTGCGATCTAAATATTGATTCCGCGAGGCAGCGACCACAGCGTGAAAACAATTTTTAGCTAGTCGTCAGCTGGCTAATCCAATTTTAGATCGTGAAGTCAGGTGGAGAATCAAAATTTAGATCGCTGAGGCTGCTGCGAGTGCCGAAATTGAGATCGCCGATCCTTAGTTTGGCCATATCTTCCAAAGTAGGGATCTGATCATTCCAGGTACAAGACAATATGATGGAGCGATTCGTTTCAGTTTCAACCGAAACAAAAATCCAGGGTCGATGGTCATTTTTTTGAAGGGTGTTTGAAGGTGTGAATATCAGGAAATCAATCAATTTTTAGATCGGATCTCCTTATAAGGGCGTCGCTCCGCCCATTTTGATGACGTCACAATCTAGTTTTTGATCGATCCATTTTTAGATCGCCTCCCCGTAGTTTGCCCAACTGAATTGTTATGATTTTGGGAAAACATGGTGAGGCACATGGATGACACTACTGTATGAAACAATACTAAAAATAGAAACATTTACTTGTCGCTAGAATGTGACATGTTCTTACTCATCACCTTGACCTTGACCTCACAACACGAACACCTGTCAATAATGAGGGAAAGGAAGGACTTATAATTGTGTTTTGTGGACGAAATGCAACGTTAGAACTCTTGCCCAGCCTCCTCCACAAATGTTTATGTGACTGATGAGTTGAAACCAATTACCAATTATTTTCAATGAATTTCCGATGGTAATTCCGATGGTAATTCCAAGGCCAAGGCTATAAAACAACGTATATACGGCTTTGCAATGACAATTAAACCAAACCGGCGCACATACAGCGCACTGTTTGCCTAAATTCAAATCACCATAAACTCGGGAGGTGAGACGCGTGTGTGACGTCACATCCGTAAATGACGTCATGGTGTATAATATTGTATTTCATCAAAATGTCCACAGTTCTCGGGTTTTATGACAAATTAATAGCGGGATCGTTATTTGCGTACTCTGTTTAGTCATTGTATAGCATTCAATCGAATCTACCAAGGTCGACTATTCCCTTTGAGGTGAGTTCTGGTCTAACTTTGGAATTAGTAGATTTTAACGCCCAAACGCCCAAGTGCTGTCAATTGTCGTTGTCGGGGGCTGTGTCGTGCCCGTTGTGTGTCGTGCCCGTTGTGTGTGGTGCCCGTTGTGTGTGGTGCCCGTTGTGTGGTGCCCGTTGTGTGTGGTGCCCGTTGTGTGTGGTGCCCGTTGTGTGTGGTGCCCGTTGTGTGTGGTGCCCGTTGTGTGTGGTGCCCGTTGTGTGTCGTGCCCGTTGTGTGTCGTGCCCGTTGTGTGTGGTGCCCGTTGTGTGTCGTCCCCGTTGTGTGTGGTGCCCGTTGTGTGTGGTGCCCGTTGTGTGGTGCCCGTTGTGTGTGGTGCCCGTTGTGTGTCGTGCCGGTTGTGTGTGGTGCCCGTTGTGTGTGGTGCCCGTTGTGTGTGGTGCCCGTTGTGTGTGGTGCCCGTTGTGTGCCGTGCCCGTTGTGTGTGGTGCCCGTTGATCATGGCTCGCTTCTACAGGTGGCGATCCGACGGGCACGGGCCGTGGCGGTGCCTCGATTTACGGCAAGACTTTTAAGGACGAGATTAGTGCGGAACTGAAGCATACGGGCGCCGGCATCCTGTCCATGGCCAACTCCGGCCCCGACACCAACGGCAGCCAGTTCTTCATTACGCTGGCGCCGACACAGTGGCTCGATGGCAAGCACGCCATTTTCGGTGAGCGACCGGCCGGCTACCGCGCAGTTACCTAAAGTCCATTGCACTTCAACCGTTACGAAGTTGTTGAATTTGAATGGAAAAAGCCCAGAAGGTGTTTATTTATGGGAAGCTCCGGAGCGCTGCAAGTCCAAAGGTTATGTATCTACCAAAAGCGCCCGAAGACTGCAGGCTCGGAAATTTACATAAATATGTACTAGCTGTCACTCTTCACATCATTTATTCAAAAGTTTGCATAATCGTGTTTTACATTTTCGTCGTTATTTCTGTCTGCCGCTTACGCCTCTGTTTTAGGCTTTGTGCCTTTGCTGATATTCGTTCGTTAGCGTGGTTGCGCGTTGTTCAGTACCGCAAAGTGGGGTGAAATGAAACACTGTTTTCCCTTCAAAATGTTTTGCCATTCCATTTTTGTTGCCTCAAGTGATTTTCTTTATGTCCCACAAGTTAGATTGTAAGAAATGCTACCAGTATAGAGCGTTTTTTTATTGTCTGAAATGTTTTATACCTTGTTTTTGTGCTGTCTCATTCTACCCTATCTGGTAGGGTAGTGAGACACTTAAGATTGCTGGCATGCTTTGGGCACTTAATGTTGCCTGATAGGCGAAGAGAGGCAGTTTTGGCTTTGCCCCCAAAAATGAATGTTTGTGTCTGTAACCAAAAGCTCCGAGCGCACAGACGGCAAAATCATTACTGATGCAGAGATGTTTCATGCTACTTTATGACCCTTGGTACTTTATGTTCTATGGTGCTTATCTCGACACCATAGAAGAGAAACTGGTGCTTGTTTCATCTTCCGATTTGACAACAAACAAAAAACAAAAAAATTTGCTGGTGGGCGTGGTGATATTGGCATTACAGATGGGATGGGGTAAGTGTTCCAGGGCTCCCAGATAAAAAAGGAGGCACTCAACCTTTGCCGATGTTCATGTTTTCAGGATAATTTGTAATATTATGACTGGGTTATAACGATCCACCCCTGCATTTTATTTACGCATACGAAGACAATACAATCGAACATGGGCAGTGACTTGAACCCAGGACCTTTCAGTCCACGGGCAAACGCCACTTACTGACCTCGACAAATCGAGTGTGGGGAAGAATGTCTTGACTGCGTTGAGTTATTTTGACACGGGACAGCAAATAAACTCTGAGTTTAGCGGTTTGGGACTTCAGATGTCATCACGGCCCGGTATTGGAGGACGTCAGCCGGTACACCCTCTGACACCGGACCTTCAGATGTCACCACGGCCCGGTATTGATATGGTATTGGAGGACGTCAGTCGGTACACCCTCTGACACCGGTCCTTCAGATGGCATCACGGCCCGGTATTGGAGGACGTCAGCCGGTACACCCTCTGACACCGGTCCTTCAGATGTCATCACGGCCCGGTATTGGAGGACGTGAGCCGGTACACCCTCTGACACCGGACCTTCATTACTTGGCAGCCACACGCATTGTGCGGCCGACCCTTGTCAACGACTGTATTTTTGGAAGTTGCCGTGAGAAATAAGTTGTATAACGTCATGCGTCGTACAAAAGAGAAACTTGCTAATTTCTCCACAGATATCCATCTATCGTCCAAACCAAAGTCATATTTGTATTTTCCAGCTTAAGATTCTTCTTACAGCCAATTTGAACGGAATCGGTCGGGTGAACTATTGGTTTGGAAACAAACCTTAACTAATTGGCTGGGGAAATCAAAATGGTCGCGGCTCAGCACGTGTCTTAGATACTTTTAACATTAGCAACAGCCGCTGTGGCTGGCTAATCGTAAATAGATCTATTTACTTCTATTTGCTAATCTAAATCGATACTAATCGGAACGCTGCGGTCCGAAAACCTTCCACAAAAAAAAACACCGGCTAATGTTGAAGGAATGTCTGTCTCGGCATTGGGTAGATGACTGAAGACTGGGCGAATGCTCATAAATGTAAAGGTATTGGTGTGTTTCTGTCTCTGTGCGGTAGTGGTGTGTGTCTGTGTCTGTCAGGCCGTGTCCGGACCGGGATGGGGTGTTGCTGACATGTGTCTGTCAGGCCGTGTCCAGACCGGGATGGAGTGTTGCTGATATGTGTCTGTCTGTGTTAGGCCGTGTCCGGACCGGGATGGAGTGTTGCTGACATGTTTCTGTCTGTGTCAGGCCGTGTCCGGACCGGGATGGAGTGTTGCTGACATGTGTCTGTCTGTGTCAGGCCGTGTCCGGACCGGGATGGAGTGTTGCTGACATGTGTCTGTCTGTGTCAGGCCGTGTCCGGACCGGGATGGAGTGTTGCTGATATGTGTCTGTCTGTGTCAGGCCGTGTCCGGACCGGGATGGAGTGTTGCTGACATGTGTCTGTCCGTGTCAGGCCGTGTCCGGACCGGGATGGAGTGTTGCTGACATGTATCTGTCTGTGTCAGGCCGTGTCCGGACCGGGATGGAGTGTTGCTGACATGTTTCGGTCTGTGTCAGGCCGTGTCCGGACCGGGATGGAGTGTTGCTGATATGTGTCTGTCTGTGTCAGGCCGTGTCCGGACCGGGATGGAGTGTTGCTGACATGTGTCTGTCTGTGTCAGGCCGTGTCCGGACCGGGATGGAGTGTTGCTGACATGTGTCTGTCTGTGTCAGGCCGTGTCCGGACCGGGATGGAGTGTTGCTGACATGTGTCTGTCTGTGTCAGGCCGTGTCCGGACCGGGATGGAGTGTTGCTGACATGTGTCTGTCTGTGTCAGGCCGTGTCCGGACCGGGATGGAGTGTTGCTGACATGTGTCTGTCTGTGTCAGGCCGTGTCCGGACCGGGATGGACGTGGTGAAGCGGATGGGAATGGCG
>JAXIVJ010013504.1:0-22500 GCA_036785665.1 Chirona hameri | reverse complement strand
GTTCTCTGGGTGAGACATGTACAACTTCGTGGCCAGGCTCTTCTGCGTCACTTGCAGGTCACTGCCGCTGAGGTACTGACGCAGCCGCTCTATCTGCTCGGCCAAGTGGCGGGGCGCGTCGACCAGATCACACTGGCACCGGATGCTGACCACAGATGGCACGTACACACAGGCGGCGTACGTCACCAGCGACGTAGGTGGGCTTGTCACGGACATGTAGCACCGTATCAGGCGGCTCTGCGCCGTGTGCCACCTGGCCTGATGCATCTTACCGTGCTTCTTGTTGGCGCCGGCGCCGGCGTCGCCGTTGATCACAGCTCTGGCATAGTCGTACAGCAGTTGGAAATCCCAGCTGAACTGGACAAAGGATATGGCCAGGCACTGCAGGGAAATCGTCACATTGAACGGCCTCGGAATATGTCACTGGCAGCACGTGCACGTCCGTCCGGATCGCTTTACCGACAGGACCACTCCAGGCTGTTGGTCCGGCGGTGACGCCGTCAAGGTCCTTGACGGCGGTGACGCCGGCGCCGTCGCCAACAAGAAGCACGGTAAGATGCACCAGGCCAGGTGGCACACGGCGCAGAGCCGCCTGATACGGTGCTACATGTCCGTGACAAGCCCACCTACGTCGCTGGTGACGTACGCCGCATGTGTGTACGTGCCATCTGTGGTCAGCATCCGGTGCCAGTGGGATCTGGTCGACGCGCCCCGCCACTTGGCCGAGCAGATAGAGCGGCTGCGTCAGTACCTCAGCGGCAGTGACCTGCAAGTGACGCAGAAGAGCCTGGCCACGAAGTTGTACATGGCTCACCCAGAGAACGTTCTCTTAGCCATGCTAGGCGAGCAGAATCAGTCCATCAGGGCCGAGACGGTGCGCCTGATCAGGGGGTTGCGCGAGCGCCGCAGCTAGCAGCCTGTCCGCCGGTTCCACAAGCCAGGCGTCAACTTTGGTGCCCGGCACTATACCGAGCCGACTGACGTCCGGGAGGCCGCGGCAGCTGCAGACATTGAGCCGCCCTACTGCCAGCTGCAGGACGACAGCCAGCTGGAGGCGTGTTTGGCGACCCCGCTCGTCACCGGCATCCCCAACAATACGCAGTCAACTGAGCGTACCGTGAGACTGACGACGGAGGCGGCCGCCGCAGTCAGTGGCACCGTCCGCCAGGACGGCCTCAGTTTGAATAAGAGAGCATTTAGATGCCGCTGCCCTGGGCAGATCACCAGCTCCACGTTCAGCGCGTTGCGTAAACGAGACACAAAGTATACGATGGGATGTAGCATCTAAGTAGTGGTGGTGCACGTGCGATTTTTGCCTCCCGAGAAGGCACGACAGCATGCAAAGATGTCGCAATGGGCGCGCCACTGACACATTGTGTTCGCTGTGCTGCACACTGTCGTGCGATTTTGTGACGAAGACATGGATGATATGTATGTTTGTATGCTTCGTGACAGAAAAACGACAGCCTTAATATATATGCTGTTATTCTTTCGCAGTAATTCGTTACTGGTCTCGCAACATCCAATAAAATTGGTAGAAGTTTCGAGTAGTGAACTCCGAATGGCGACGTTATCATATGGCTAATGGGTGAAATGAGGTCATCGTCAATTAATAATTTGAGTGCGTTACATTTTCCTTCCAGTATATTAGCCAACTGACAACCCACAAGGCCGATTGGGCGCGATTGAAACAATATTGCCGCCTGGTGGTGTGCCCCGTAACTAACACTTCACACCAGGCGACTTGGCGTCGGTGCGGGCGGCCAAATGGAGCTATTTTCTTTGAGCTATTTTCGCAGCTGCTGTGCAGTCGGATATTAAACCACATTGGAATGTAGTGCTTCATGAGGCACTCTACCAGCTGCTTTAGCTGGTCGGTAGGGTTCTCGCTGGACACGAACAGGCGCAGTAGTCTTGTTGCCAGTCAGCCATCTGGAGCGGGGGGAGGGAGATGCAGGATAGCATTAATAATATACGATATAGCATATGGTAGATGTTATTATCGATGTTAAAGGAAGATAATGGCGGGTAGATGAGTATAATAAAACGGAATGAACGTATGCATGGTGTCGAACAAATTATTTCTTGAAATAACCGCAAATTAGACACGCTATCAGAAACGTACGTTAATGTGAGTGCAAATACGCAAATATGTTACTATGAGTGAACTGTAAAGTAAGACTTCCGCCCCTCCTCACTTTGCTATTTTGGTGACAAGATAAACCAATTGCCTATAACAGTATGAATATTCAGCCTTTGTGCGTACCTGGCATGGTTCACTGGTCCGAGTTTTCGATTGGCATCCTCTTCAGAGGTGTGACCAGCCTCCACGGCATTGGCCAGTGTGTACAGCAGCTGCTGATGGGTGCTCAGCTCCGAGAATACTGCCTCGGGCAGCTCTGGAACTTCACTGCTCACCGGCTGGAAGGTGCTGACTGGAAGGCGGTGTACGTTACCGCTTGCAGCCTTGCCGAGAGGGCCAGAAAATGACCTTGGTCTCGAGGTCTCTCCATCTAACTGACGGAACACCTCCCCTAGGTTCAGTTCATTTCCGTGTAACTGGCACATGAACCAGTGTAGTGGCCGGTTTTTACTCAGTTCGAGAAGAAGGCACACACCGCCATAGCGCCCCGTGTTCACAGCCGTGCCATCGCATCCAAGAACACATACGTCAGCGACGCTGGTATTTCTGTATTTCTGTATTTGTATTCAATCACCAACAGGCATGTGCCCAATTACAGGTGAAGTCATATCAACAATCAGGTATGCACATACAACTTCCCAACCGGAACAACCTTACATCGATGATGCGTCACATGGTGGGTCTCACAGTTGATGCATAAGCCTGTCGTTTCTGTCGTTTCAGCTGCCCTAGCGTATCGTAAAAAATGTCGAAACTTGGCGAAAAACCTAGAAAATCGTTGACGATACGAGGAATGCGCACAAACAGTCCGGACGATACAGTTATCACTCTGGCGAATGGCACATCGAACAGTGATCTTGTCGCGATTCTAGTTTGCCTTGTTGGCGCATGGAGCTTGAAACACTCCAGAAGGTGTGATGATAAGATCAAGCCTTTGAATAGTTTGCACAAAAATAGAACATCACACCGCGCACGCCGAGTTCCTAAATGAGATACATTGCATGCTGACAGCAGATCACAGTATGCGAGAGACGGTATATCGAACGCCATATGACTCGCAAGCCACATCAAAAATGTATGCTGCACCCTCTCCACGCGAACGAGATGGCATCTGGCTGCACCACTCCATATGATTGAACAGTATTCAATAATCGACCGAACGTTGGCGTTATAAGCAGCCAGAGCCGCTTGCTTATCCAGCTTACACCGGGGGAAGGCCGACTGGAATGTCCGAATGAGCAGACCTAGTGCTCGATTGGCTTTGGTGACGATTGAGTTCACATGATCTGCGAAGGTCAGCTTTTGGTCGAGAACGACACCCAAGTTTCGAATGGACTTGACGTTCTCCAGAGCTATGCCATCAATTGAGTACGATGATTCAATGAAGTCACGTTTCATTATATTGGTTAGTGCTTGTGCGAGGAACATATTGTATAGGCAAATTATAATTAGTTTTATCATTTATGACCTCTTCCTCGAAATTAAAATATAATAGTACCAAAAAACGTTATATTAATATTTCGATCACAGATCTTCATCAGAAATTATACATTACCAAAACGACAATAATCAGAATACAAGTTTCGACTGCATATTGTTTCCCGCGTTTTTTTACACATTTTCGCGCGACATTTCTCGCGATCTGTATTCATACGGGCACAACCTTCTAGAGGATACATCAACTTCGGTCTGCATAAATAGTCGACATCATCTCGCATATATATCACAGCATCACCTATTAACAAACAAACATTCAAGCCCATATCTAACAACATGCATAAATATACAATAAAACGAAAGAAAAAAAATAGAATGTTGCCAAACCTAAAAAGATGTATCTACACGAACAATGCCATCGCAAAAGGGCGGAAGTGTTGAATTTTACATGATTGGCCACGATGACACATTGGAGTTCAGCTTTGGTTGTTCCTTTCTAATCAAAATAGACTCTGCGATTTTTCGGTCCGGGTGGTCCTTAGCTCTGTAAAGCACTTGAACTTGAATGGGTGTAGGGGTGTGCCCCGCTTCAGGATGAGCCATCTTGAAATGGTCCCCCATCGGTGTATCATCCTTCCTGCCTACCATGTCTCGGACATGTTCATTAAATCTTAGTCTCAGCGGGCGTTTGGTTTCTCCTATATAATTTGCGTCACAGAGCTTGCACCTAAGCTTATACACAACATTTGTCTGTGTGCACTGTCCTCTAAACCCACTCTTGCATAAATTACATATATTTCCCCCCGGGCAGCGAGGCGGCGTGAAAGCTGAGCGCACTAACTGACTTTTCAACTTATTTTCGTTTCTCCAAGCTAGCCTAACGTTTAAGCCCGATCTTTTCACCACCTTCTTTACTTTGCAAAGCAAATTTTCGTCAATATATGGTAGCGTTAAGTACCCATCCTCCCCCGCTGTCCGTTCCCGCCTGTGTCTAGCGCCTCTGGACAGGCGAACCTCCCTGAAGAGCCTTTTCAGTAGTTTCAGTGAATACCCATTCCCTAAAAGTAAGGTGTGAATTTTATCTACGCTACCGTCCTCTTTTTCTTTGCTAGATGAATTGTTCAAGGCTCTATGAAACATATTCCTGATCATATTGTGCTTGGTAGCTGTAGGGTGAGCTGATGAAGCATGCAAGACGATCCCTGAGTTTGTCGGCTTAATGTAGAGCTCCGTCTCCAGTTTACGCTGTCCTGTCACGGAAGTAGTGATTGTTACACAAGTGTCCAAGAAAGGGACCCCTTTGTCTCTTGTTGAGTGATCCAGTGTGAATTCCAGGTTCGTAGTTTCAGTGGCCAAGTCGGCCGCCAGACAAGCCAGACAAACCAGGACCAGGTGCGACAGGAGGACGTTTATCAGCCGCCTCCAGACGCAAACAGCGAAGAAGGACGGAGGGATCGAGACACGGGCGATCTGCAACAGAATAACGGTGACCCGGTGGACGGCGACGGGCGACGAGCACAAGAGGGCGTCACGGCAGGAGGACAGCCGGACGGCGGAGACCAGGTGGGCGGAGACGAGCGCCACACGTCCCGAGGAAGCGTTCCTAATTTGAATTTTAGGTTTCCAGACACCAGTAAAAGGTTCCCGCCCCCTGCTAATGTAGACATTGAGCGCAGCCTGCACAAACTGAAGCTAGATGTAGTGCGTACCTATAAAAATCACAGAACTGATAATGGTAACGTAACAACCGATGAAACAGAGTTTATCAAAGATCTAGGTAAAAATGAAAACGTTATTGTGAAACAAAGCGATAAATGCAAAGGTCTAGTGCTTCTTGACAAGGATGACTATAAGGACAAAGTAGAGGCTATTTTGAATGATCCCCAAAAGTATGAGAAACTCCAGAAAAATCCCGTCCCAAAAGTAGAGGCTAAAACTAAACAAGTGTTTAAATCTGTAACCAGGAACAAACTTCCAGATAAAGTTGTGGAGGAACTGACGCCTAGGCACAGCAGGACACCCGTTTTTTACGGTTTACCTAAAGACCACAAGCCTGCTGTTCCTTTGCGTCCTGTCGTTTCAGGCTCGGGGGGACCCACGGAAAAGACAGCTTGCCTTCTTGAAACGATACTTAAGCAGCTTTTGGCATTCATCCCCACCCACCTCTGGGACACTAAGGATTTCCTCTCACGAGCAGCGGACCACAGTAGATCTAAGCCACTACCCGAAGGGGCCATCTTTTTCAGTATAGATGTGGTCAATTTATATGGTAGCATACCAGTAGCAGAAGCGATAGATGCCGCCAAGGAGAAACTCGAGACTCATGGCCAGGACATTGAGACGTTTGGGCTCAGCTATGAGGATATTTGTACTCTATTAGAACAGTGTCTTCGCAATAACGTCTTCTCGTTTGGAGATGACTTCTACAGGCAGAAACAGGGCATCGCTATGGGTAACCCTTGCGCTCCTCCTTTAGCGATCATTTTCTTGGATAGGTTTGAGCAGCAGGCTTTGGCGAACGCAGTTCACAAACCGGACTTTTTAGTCAGATACATAGACGACTATGCGGGGATTTGGACACATGGGGAGCAGGCACTGTTAGAGTTCCTTCAGTATCTCAACAGCTCACACCCGAACCTGGAATTCACACTGGATCACTCAACAAGAGACAAAGGGGTCCCTTTCTTGGACACTTGTGTAACAATCACTACTTCCGTGACAGGACAGCGTAAACTGGAGACGGAGCTCTACATTAAGCCGACAAACTCAGGGATCGTCTTGCATGCTTCATCAGCTCACCCTACAGCTACCAAGCACAATATGATCAGGAATATGTTTCATAGAGCCTTGAACAATTCATCTAGCAAAGAAAAAGAGGATGGTAGCGTAGATAAAATTCACACCTTACTTTTAGGGAATGGGTATTCACTGAAACTACTGAAAAGGCTCTTCAGGGAGGTTCGCCTGTCCAGAGGCGCTAGACACAGGCGGAAACGGACAGCGGGGGAGGATGGGTACTTAACGCTACCATATATTGACGAAAATTTGCTTTGCAAAGTAAAGAAGGTGGTGAAAAGATCGGGCTTAAACGTTAGGCTAGCTTGGAGAAACGAGAATAAGTTGAAAAGTCAGTTAGTGCGCTCAGCTTTCACGCCACCTCGCTGCCCGGGGGGAAATAGATGTAATTTATGCAAGAGTGGGTTTAGAGGACAGTGCACACAGAAAAATGTTGTGTATAAGCTTAGGTGCAAGCTCTGTGACGCAAATTATATAGGAGAAACCAAACGCCCGCTGAGACTAAGATTTAATGAACATGTCCGAGGCATGGTAGGCAGGAAGGATGATACACCGATGGGGGACCATTTCAAGATGGCTCATCCTGAAGCGGGGCACACCCCTACACCCATTCAAGTTCAAGTGCTTTACAGAGCTAAGGACCACCCGGACCGAAAAATCGCAGAGTCTATTTTGATTAGAAAGGAACAACCAAAGCTGAACTCCAATGTGTCATCGTGGCCAATCATGTAAAATTCAACACTTCCGCCCTTTTGCGATGGCATTGTTCGTGTAGATACATCTTTTTAGGTATGGCAACATTGTATTTTTTTTCTTCTTCGTTTTATTGTATATTTATGCATGTTGTTAGATATGGGCTTGAATGTTTGTTTGTTAATAGGTGATGCTGTGATATATATGCGAGATGATGTCGACTATTTATGCAGACCGAAGTTGATGTATCCTCTAGAAGGTTGTGCCCGTATGAATAAAGATCGCGAGAAATGTCGCGCGAAAATGTGTAAAAAAACGCGGGAAACAATATGCAGTCGAAACTTGTATTCTGATTATTGTCGTTTTGGTAATGTATAATTTCTGATGAATATCTGTGATCGCTGTGATAAATGATTTTGCTGTGATAAAATGTGGGTATGAAGGTGGCTCATTCAAAACAATCAGCTATTTGTTAGACATGGAAGGGGTATAGGGGTGGTAAGGAAGGGGAATATGAGAGGTAACTTCACCCATACCTTGAATGAGGGAGTGTGACGTGGGTAAGGAGGGAGTTATTAGGAGATATTGGGGATATGTTCTTAGGGGTAAAGGGGGCGTTAGGATTCAGTGAGGGAGCATTCAGGTTCTTGTTAAAGGAAATAGTTCACCTTCAACATGGGTTTTGAACTGAAATAGCAGTTTTGTAGCACGTGTTGAGAAATCCTTATCTGGAACTTTAATTGGATAAAAAGACTTCAGCCGAAGATATTTGACTTTTTGGCGAAGGAATACGGCGCATATATGATGTACCGTACCGTCTGAAAGTGCCAGCACTGCCATGGAGCATGCGCAGACCAATAATGCACACCATACCATTAATAATGTACGACCTTCTGTCCTGAATTGGCGCGATGTAGGACCATTTTTGAAAATAAAAAAAGAAACTGTATTAAAAAATATAATAAAATCGTGTTCTGAAAAATTTCCCGAAGATGAACTATTTCCTTTAAGGCGTAAACTGGGTGTGGTCGATTTGTCCCCTCCATTTACTCCCAAAATTGTTTTCAGTGCTTATAGTTAGCAGCCGAATTTGCTTGAATAGTGCCGAATTTGGTTGCTTCTATTTCCAATTAGCGTGCGCTATTTCCGAAGTCGCACGGTGGCGCCGAAATAGTTTGCGGTAATACCAAAAATGTGTGCCCATGCTGCTGTAACGCCGAAATTGATTGCGGTAATGCCGACCGCTGACGAGACGCCGAATTTGAATGCTGTTCTGTTGCATTTGGTTGCGTAATATCTACAAATTATCCTTTTTTTCTTCTTCTAAATTGGGTGAACAGGCGCCGAATTTGAGCGGAAAAAGGTGTAAAAGATGATAAGGTTCAACCGTTAACCCATTTAATTTTTTCCAGATAAGGTTCAACCGTTAACCCATTTATTTTTTTTCCAGACAACTTTACCCGGCATCCTTGATCCTGTTGACCGGCTAACCCAGTGGCCCCCGTTAAACTATTGACATTTTGTCGGGCATACTCAGAAACGGGTTAGTGCCGATTATTACAAAAATGCGGTTCCTTGTTCATGTTCAACCCATGGTTTAGTACCGTCAGCCATGATTTATTTCTCTCGCTAAAGTGTCAGTGAACAGCATGCTAAATGTTGTTTAGGTGAACTGTACATATGCGTGGTCGTTGGTGCGCTCCTGTGTCAAACCCGTAGACACCATCTTCATTTGGATGGCTGTGTATTGCACGGTCCGTCGGTCATAAGCGTAATCACGATTCTGCACCCGCAGGCTACCGCGCACAAAACTCCCTGCTCCAAGCACGCGGCCACCGCGTGCGACATTGTGACCCGAGCCCGGGCCGCCACGTGACCACGTTGCACAGGCTCCGCCCTATGCCGAGCGCCGTACCGCGAGGGGTATGGGAGGAATAGCCTCCGTACAGAACCCGTAGGCCGTTGGTCAGTGTTAGGTGGTTAGGGCGCCACGCATGTAATGTAAAGGTTGTGAGTTCCAGCTCCGTACTAGCCGGAAATTCCGCAGATCGGCACGGACACACACACACACGCAGACAAACATAGGCTCTTCCAATAGTAATATAGATGAGAGGTCAGTGGTCCGGGAGCACTGGTTGAGGCTTTGTGGAACGTGTTGCTTTCGACTCTGAAAAACATGCCGGTGAATGGGAATTACGTAATCGCTCGGATATGTTAGATTCCACGCAACGAGCTGACCTCAAACAGCTCTGGTATACTAGACTTAGACACCGAAGAAAAAGGATCTGACTAAATGTATAAAAGGCAGGGACGTCGCCACCGGGGGAGGGGGCTGACCCCCCCCCCCCCCCCCCCCAGGATCGTTCCGGCCGGAGTTCGGCCTCCCCAGATTCGCAGGGTTTTAACATTAGCCCTATGGGCTGGCCCCCAAACCCCTGGCTGCCCCCCCCCCCCCTTGGCTGGCAACCCCACTAAAATTTCTGGTACAGTGGCGCCCACTGTAAAAGGTGTGGTAATATCAGGGTAATAGAACAACGGGTAGAACAGTAAGGAATGTAACGCCCAAATGAATTAAACAAGATATAATTTTTATCGTAATTGTTTTGTCTATTATAAATTGAAGTTATTATTTTCTATCAATAACTTCTATTTTCATAGATTACATCTTTATTTATTGAATTAAACGCCAGCAAATATACGAAGTAGTAGTCAAAGTAGTGTATTTGCGGTACATGTAGTAACATTTGGAAGCGATCATATTAAATTATACTACGAAGTAGTAGTCGAAGTAATGTATATTTCAGTACTGTAGTTTGGAAGCGATCAGCGGTCGTTCCGACATTTTTTAACCCCCAAGCCCATTTAACCCCTGTACGCCCGGAATATTGAAAAATGATAAATTAGAACGTTGTAGCTAAGAGTTGTAGCTATCTTTTACAGCAGTCGGATTTAAAATATGTACCATAGGTTACGAGCCAGTTTCGTCTGAAAATCATTGATTTAACATGGAAACCCTATGGTGTAGTAGGTTTTTAACGCCCAAACGCCCGAGTGCTGCCAACTGTTACTGGTGGGGGCTGGGTGATAATAGCGTCAAGGTAACTGGTGAGCGGCAGACCGATTGAGACCCTAATTTTCGGCGATAACTTTTGGAGGCACCAACTGGCATGAACGAATTTCTCGCAATGAACATTGCAGACCCTGCGCCATTTTGTTATTAAGGCCGGTTGAAGGAAATAGTTCACCTTGGAAATTTTTCCCAAACACGATGATTATATTTAATACATTTTTTGTATTCTTATATTGTCAAAAATGGCCTTATATCACGCCGATTCAGGACAGAAGGCCGTACATTATAATTGTTTATCAAAACTATATGCATACTCTCTGAGTCAGAGTCCTGACGTCACGCGAATTTAAAAAATGGTTCAGCCAATCACATTTCGAAAGTAGTCGCGTAAAGATAGACTCGCATTACAGATGTGCCAACCGGCGGCCGGCGGTTCGCTTGCTAGCACCAGCTGCAAGCTGATTGGCTGATGGTATAGCCTCTGCCCGGACTAGATCCAGCACCACATTCTTTCGCCAGCACCGCATTCCTTCGCCAAAAAATCAAATATACTGGAGTCTTTTCAGTCAAGAAAACTTGCAGATGGGGTTTCCCAGCACGGGCTACAAAACTGCTATCTCAGTTTAAAACTAATGTTGAAGGTAAACTATTTCCTTTAATGTCAAAGGAAAATTTAGGGCACTTGCCATTCACTCGTAATGTTCAAACTTGCGCAGGGAATTCAATCGGTGGGTAGAGGCTATTGTGAAAGGGTGGCGCTAAGCTCTGACGTCAGAGCGTAGCTCCGGCCTGGCTGACCTTGAATCGGCGCTGTCCGACCCGTGACCGGTCAGTTGCGAGTGGTGGGCGGAGTCGAGGGCGGGACCACAGAGCGACCAGGCCTCTATCCGAGCTCGTATTATCTTTAACATTACGAGTGAATAGAAAGTGACCTAAATTTTCGTTTGACACTAACCAACCTTTATCATATAAAAACAAAAAAAATAGCGCAGGGTCGGAAACGTCCATTGCGAGAAATCCGTTAGTGCCTTCAAAAGTTGTCGCCGAAAATTAGGGTCTCAAGCGGTCTGCCGTTCACAGTAGACATGTGTAGGAACAGATTGCCGACATAACAATTGCCGACAATATGCTAGACAGGTGCTGCAGTGGCCTGGTCTGACCGCGCTGGTACGCCGACAGCCTTCAGCACGCTGGCGCTGCCGCTCCGAGTCACCGCCGAAGCTCACTGCACCAAGGCCCAGTTTCTCGATGACGTGTAAGTACGAATCATGAGGCCTGTTCACGGTCCCTTCGGTTCGGTGGTGATCAGACTTGAAGCCCCGTCTATTTCAACATACATCATAACGAGCATGCGTCTCATGAACACTGAATGGCGGCGCCACGGATTTTTGCCAGGAGTGGCAAAAGCCGCTGTCTGTTCCGAAGCCAGTGAAGGATCAAATATTCCAGTTGGGGGGGGGGGGGGGGGGGGGATGTCGTTCCGCAAAGGGTGATAGTCACAAGCAGTGGCGTATTTAGAAACCTGTCAACGGGGAGTCAAGCCCCAAGAAGACGCCATGACATGAGGGCGCCGTCAGCGAACAGTTGTTGAACGGGAGGGGAGGGGGATGGGGCGTCAGCGAAGTTATTGAGCGCGGGTGGGGGGCGTCAGCAAATAGTTGTTGAGCGGTGGGGTAGGGTAAATTACCAATTTTGCCCTGCACAACCGTAGATCGGCCAGTGGCGGCAGAAATCCAACATGTTGACTTCACAGCAACATTGTATGTATATATGATTGTATATATGATGTATTAATCACCAACAGGTGTGAGCCCAATTACAGGTGAAGTCCATCATAAAATATCCAAGTCCATACAAAACAGTCGCATATCAATCGAGTCGGAGTCTAAATAAAATTTCCCAACGTCGTCGTATATCTCACTTTGTCTTATTAGGCCTTCCTACTGCATCGTTCCTACGAGCGCGGGCTCTCCTCCCCCACCCCGCTTTGCCTTGGAGGAGTGTGTCAGTGGTGTCTGGCCAGTGCTACACATCGTTTCTCGGTCAGTACGGGTTCACACTGATCAGCCAAGTCATCATCGTCACCACCAACTTCACCATCGTCTTCTTTAGAACTGTGAGTCAGCCGTTATGCACCTCGACATGGCACGTCTACTCACGCTACTCTCTGTCGTCCGGGTGCTAGTGCTGATCTGCAACGCGGCCTCCTACCCCGTCGACCCCGCGTGTCACCATCGCCAGCTTCGTCACCAGCATCATCACTCGCGGCTCTTAACCGAAGCGAACACCAGGCGCCCGGTACGACCTGCCGGCCCACTGCGTTCGGCCCGCGAGCCCCGGCCGCCGGAGCTCACATTCGCGGCGGCTGCGGCCCCCCCTGGCCGGCCCGCCGAACCTGAGCCGCACCAGTTTTTTTTCTTCAACTGCAACCTGAGTCGCGTCAGCAGCCCCTCGCCTGCCCCGCCCCGGGCGGTGACGTCACCACCCCGCTCGGTGTCACAGTCGACCGACGAGACTCCCCTCCCTCAAGCAGCCCGACCCCTCCCGCCAGTGGCGCGGCCCCGCCCACCGGTGACGTCAGCCCGGCCCGGCCGGGTCGGGACGGCACGCCGAGAGCGCAGCGGTGGCCGACGGCCGCAGCGCCGGGGGGCGCGTGGTCGGAGGGGGAGAGGAGGCGGCAACACTGGCAACGGCATCCGCATCAACACCTGTAACGGCATCCGCATCGGCTCCATCAACGTCCAATCACTGAAGCCCAAGCTCCTTGACCTAGCCAACGACCTGTATCGTCTGGATTACGATACCATCGCAATCTCCGAGACGTGGCTCCGGCCCAGCACTCCAACCAGACTGCTAGTCATCCCAGGCTACACCCTCCACCGTGCTGACCGCCCCGACAACTGCGGGTACGGTGGAGTTGCTCTGGCCACCAAACACACCATCACTGCATCTCCGCTCAAGCTCACCACCGATAAGAGCCCAGACAGCAAGCTCGAGTCCCTCTGGGCCGTCATCAAGCAGGAACGAGGACGCCAACTCGTGATCGGTAGTGTCTACCGCCCACCTCGACACACGGTCACGGCGCTGCAGGCGGACTTTGACGACTTGGAGCGCCAGCTGCAGCAGGTTTTAGCGAAGTGCCCGACCGCGTCCACGGTGATTTGCGGTGACCTGAACTGTGACCTTTTGAAGGCTGGTCACGATCCTGGCCGTAGGCGCTTAGAGGAGTTTCTCCACGATTACTCGCTATTTCAATCGGTAACATCTTCCACGTACGCCTCAGGCTCTCTACTGGATGTTTGTATCGTTCAGCGCCGTGACATTGTTTTAGACTGCCGCACCGCTCACTGTAATTATAGCCCCCATAACTTTATCCGTGTCAGCATGAACATTCCCCGTGTTCGCCGTAAACCGACCGTCACCCGCTCTCGCTGTCTCAACCGCATCGATGGTGGTGCCTTTCTTCGCGACCTACAAACCGCTGATTGGGGGGGAGTTTTTATCTCTACGACCGTTGCCGACAAGTGGTGCTCCTTCATGTCAAATTTTCTACCGATTCTCGACGCACACGCCCCGCTGCGGGATGTCAGGATTCGCAACCCCACCGCGCCTCCAGTCTCCGACCAGACTCGGTCGCTCATGGCCCAGCGCCGCGCAACCCTGCGCCAGGCAGGCAGAGGGTCCCCTGAGTACCGATAACTCAATCGAGCCGTCCGGTCCGCCATTCGCCGGGACACACGTTTAGCAATAGGCCAGCGCATACGCGAGCAAGGCGCGCACACAGTCTGGCGGAACATGCGAGCCGTCATAGGCGACAAGAAGGCGGCGCAAAAGGTTCAGCCACAGGTACCTGCCGAAGACCTGAACGCGTTTTTTGTGTCTGTGGGTCCCCGAGTTGCGGCAGAAATAGCCGCTGGTGGCGCGGCCCCGGCCCCTGCCTGCCGCCTTCCGCGAGTCGGTGCCTGCACATTATTCTTATCCCCTATTGACCTAGTCTCACTTACTCGAACCATCGCCACCATGCGTAATTCTCCAGCACGCGGTGCGGACGGAATCTGTATCCGAGTCATCAAAGCCGTCCTCTCTGCTATCGGTGAAGTCATCCTTCACATCGTCAACTCCTCACTTACCCTGGCCGAATTCCCCGACTCCTGGAAACATTCCATCATTCACCCAATCCACAAGTCTGGCGACCCATCTGACCCATCAAACTTCCGTCCAATCTCAATCATACCTGTCATCTCCAAAGTGGTAGAGCGGGTGGTGCAGAAGCAGCTCTACTCCTACCTATCCGACAATCATCTCCTCTCTCCTTCCCAGCACGGTTTCCGACCCCATCACTCCACAGAAACCGCGCTACTGTCCATCACCGATCGCATGCTTTCCGCCACCGATAGCGGGGAGATATCACTACTTTGCCTCCTCGACCTAAGTAAAGCTTTTGACGTCATCGACCACGACCTACTCCTGAACAAATTGCAGCAGCATGGAGTTGACACCACATGGTTCCATTCTTACCTCCACGGACACACCCAAAGCGTGTCATCAGGCGCCGTGACCTCTCGACCACTCGCTAACACCATGGGCGTTTTTCAGGGGTCGGCCCTGGGGCCTTTGTTGTTCAGCATCTTTGCTAACGACATGGCGTCGCTTTCTGAAGGCGCGTGGTGCAGTACGCGGACGATACCCAGGTGCTTATCACCGGCAAAAAGGGCGACCTACCAGCGCTCATCTCCCGCTTGGAGCTAACTCTCGTCACACTGGATTCTTGGTTTCGCGCGAACGGCCTCAAAGTAAACACGGCAAAAACTCAGCTCATCGCTTTCGGTAGCCGCCAAAATTTGCGCAATCTGCCTAATTTTCAGGTCACCTTCCGTGACGCAGCCCTCCAACCCGTGAAGGAAGTCAAAAATCTGGGCATCACTTTTGATCAAACACTGTCGTGGGACGCTCATGTGTCACACGTCAGCCGCAGCTGCATAGGCATCTTGGCCGGCCTCTCCCATGCGCGCCACCTCTTACCTGATGGCATCATCACCACACTGGTCACAGCGCTGGTCCTCCCGCACGTCAGATACTGCATATCCGTATACGGCAATGGCACCCAGAAGAACCTGGACAAAATTCAAAAGATCTTAAACTATGCTGCTCGCACCATTTCCGGACGTCGCAAATTTGATCCCGTGTCCGACCTGCGGGAAGGGCTAGGCTGGCTGACTGCCCACCAACTCGCTGACGCGGCGACGCTCAGCATGGCACACAAAATCATGGCGAATGGCGAACCGGACGTGCTCGCAGGCGCCTTCCGCACAAACAGCTCTGTCCGCGCCAGATCCACCAGGCAGGACCAGCAGCTGCACGTCCCCCACTCCAGAACTGAGGCCGGTAAGCGGAGGTTCTCCTGCAGGGCACCCGCCCTGTACAACGGACTCCCACCTGACATCTCGCAGCTGGGGCCGCCAGCTTTCACGCGCGCGGTGAAACGGCACCTCGGGTCCGCTACTACGGACGACGGACACCCACAAGACGACTGATCTCAGTGACCCGTGTGTGTCGTGACATATGTGAATGTTGGTGGTTTTAGGATTTAGGCTGTGCGACTGTGTGCTCTCTTTCACTGCATGTCTTACTCCCCCACTCGACCCGGGGCTTAATAGCCACGCCAACTTGTGGATGCCCCGTGAAGTAAATACATACATACATACATACATACATCGTTAAAAACATCACTCAGAGGACTCGAAGCGACAAAGTCATTCACTGAGCGGGGTCCCAGCACAAATAAGCTAGATTGCACAGTGTCCACACGGCTGCGGGGGACGTCGAACAGGGTGAACGCCGCAACCCTGGTGTTCCTGGATGGGACATGAACACTAAAACATTCAAGTAAGTAAGATGATGAGATGAGATCTCTAAAAAGCTTCGTCAGAAACATATGTCCGCCAACAGCCAACAAAACGGAAATTTGCAACGGCCGAATTTTTCGCCTAAAATACGCATGTAGGTCAAGTCACATACGAAGATCACGAATCTGATGTTATTTTTAATGTCAAGGTCATAGGCCAAGGTCAAATGAGTAAAGAAGGTTGTGTATCCTTAGTACCTTTTTACGGATAAACGGTACACCGCACAGCCTCGCAATGGTCACCATTCGAAAGAGCGCCTTAAAATGAAGGTGGGGTTTTCCCTCGGCATTTCGATTAAGGTCACCCAAGGTCACCCACCGAGGTCAAACTATAAAAATCAACCAAAATCGACCTTATGTACCTTTTTACGGACAAACGGTACACCGCACAGCTTCGCAATGGTCACCATTCGAAAGAGCGGCTCAAAATGAAAGTGAGTTTTTCCTCTGCATTTTGATTTAGATCACCCAAGGTCACCCATAAAGGTAAAACTATCCAAATCAACCAAAATCGACCTTATGACCTTTTTACGGACAAACGGTGCTTTGCACTTTTTTAATCGCACCATTCGAAAGAGCGCCTCAAAATGAAGGGGTTTCCACGAAATTTCGATTTAGGTCACCCAAGGTCACCCATCAAGGTCAAACTATCCAAATCAATCAAAATCGACCTTATGTACCTTTTTGCAGACAAACGGTACACCGCACGGCCTCGCAATGGCCACCATTCGAAACAGCAGCTCAAAATGAAAGTGGGGTTTCCTCGGAATTTTGATTTAGGTCACCGAAGGTCACCCATAAAGGTCAAACTATCAAAATCAATAAAAATCGACCTTATGTACATTTTTACGGACAAACGTTACACCGCACAGCCTCGCAATGCCCACCATTCGAAAGAGCGGCTCAAAATGAAGGTGAGGTTTTCCTCAGAATTTCGTTTAATGTCACCCAATGTCACCCGTCAAGGTCAAACTATCAAAATCAAAATAAATCGACCATATCTACCTTTTTACAGACAAACCGTTCATTGTACGTTTTTTAATGGCACCATTCGAAAGAGCGTCTCAAAATAAAGGTGAGGTTTCCTCGGAATTTCGATTTAGGTTACCAAAGGTCAACCATCAAGGTCAAACTATCAAAAACAATCAAAACCGACTTTATGTACTTTTTTACGGACAAACGGTACACCGCACGACATCGCAATGGCCACCATTCGAAAGAGCGGCTCAAGATGAGGGGGGGGGGGTATTCCTCGGAATTTTAATTTAAGTCACCCAAGATCACCCATAAAGGTCAAACTATAAAAATTAATCAAAATCGACATTATGTAGCTTTTCACGGACAAACAGTGTTTTGCACGTTTTTTTTAAATGGCACCATTCGAAGGAGTGACTCAATGAAGGTGCGGTTTTCCTCGGAATTTCGATTAAGTTCACCCAAGGTCACCCATCAAGGTCAAACTATCAAAGTCAAGCAAAATCGACCTTATGTACCTTTTACGGACAAACACGGTTTTGCACGGTTTTTTAAATGGCACCATTCGAAAGAGAGGCTCAAAATGAGGGTGGCGTGTTCCTCAGAATTTTGATTTAGGTCACTCAAGGTCACCCATCAAGGTCAAACTATCAAAATCAATCAAAATTGACCTTATGCACCTTTTTACGGACAAACGGTGTTTTGCACGGTTTTTAAATGGCACCATTCGAAAGAGCGCCTCAAATGAAGGTAGAGTTTTCCTCGTAATTTCGATTAAGGTCACCCAAGGTCACCCATGAAGGTCAAACTATCAAAATCAACCAAAATCGACCTTATGTACCTTTTTTACGGACAAACGGTACACGGACGGCGTCGCAATGGCCACATTCGAAAGAGCGGCTAAAAACGAAGGTGGAGTTTTCCTCGGAATTTTGATTTAGGTCACTAAAGGTCACCGATAAAGGTCAAACTATCAAAATCAATACAAATCGACCTTATGTACCTTTTTACAGACAAACGGTGCTTTGCACGGTTTTTTAAATGACACCATTCGAAAGAGCGCCTCAAAATGAAGGTGGGGTTTCCTCGGAATTTCGATTTAGGTCACCCAAGGTCACCCATCAAGGTCAAACTATCAAAATGAATCAAAATTGACCTTATGCACCTTTTTACGGACACACGGTGCTTTGCACGTTTTTTTTAAATGACACCATTCGAAAGAGCGCCTCAAAATTAAGGTGGTGTTTACCTCGGAATTTCTATTTAAGTCAATCCAAGGTTACCCATCAGGGTCAAACTATCAAAATCAATCAAAATCGAACTGATGTACCTTTTTACGGACAAACGGTGCTTTCCTCGGAATTTCGATTCAGGTTTGGATTAAGGAAACAGTAGGAAGATGCCATTTTTCCTACTTGTTGGCTAACTTCATGGCTGTCGCACCGTGAAGTTAGCCTACAGCCAGATTTGGATGCATTTTGATAGTTTGACCTTGGTGGGTGACCTTGGGTGACCTAAATCGAAATACCGATGAAAACCCCACCTTCATTTTGAACCGCTCTTTCGAATGGTGGCCATTGCGAGGCCGTGCGGTGTACCGTTTGTCCGTAAACAGGTACATAAGGTCGATTTTGATTGATTTTGATAATTTGACCTTGATGGGTGACCTTGGGTGACCTTAATCGAAATTCCGAGGAAACCTCCACCTTCATTTTGAGGCAGTCTTTCGAATGGTGCCATTAAAAAAACGTGCAAAGCACCGTTTGTCCGTAAAAAGGTACATAAGGCCGATTTTGGTTGATTTTGATATTTTGACCTTGATGGGTGGCCTTGAGTGACCTTAATCTAAATTCCGAGGAAATCCCCACCTTCATTTTGAGACGCTCTTATGAATGGTTCCATTAAAAAAACGTGCATAGCACCGTTTGTCCGTAAAAAGGTACATAAGTTCGATTTTGGTTGATTTTGATAGTTTGACCTTGATGGGTGACCTTGGGTGACCTAAATCGAAATTCATAGAAAACCCCACCTTCATTTTGAGACGCCCTTTCGAATGGTGCCATTTAAAAACCGTGCAAAGCACCGTTTGTCCGTAAACAGGTACATACGGTCGTTTTTTTATTGATTTTGATAGTTTGATCTTGATTGGTGACCTTGTTTGACCTAAATGGAAATTCAGAGGAAAGCCCCCACCTTCATTTTGATGCGCTCTTTCGAATGGTGCCATTAAAAACGTGCAAAGCACCGTTTGTCCGTAAAAAGGTACATAGGTCGATTTTGATCGATTTTGATAGTTTGACCTTGATGGGTGACCTTGGATGACCTAAATCGAAATTCAGAGGAAAACCCCACCTTCATTTTGAGACGTTCTTTCGAATGGTGTCATTAAAAAAACGTGTAAAGCACCGTTTGTCCGTACAAAGGTACATAAGGTCGATTTTGATTGATTTTGATATTTTGACCTTGATGGTTTGCCTTGGGTGACCTAAATCGAAATTCCGAGGAAAACCCCCACCTTCATTTTGAGACGCTCTTTCGAATGGTGCCATTAAAAAACGTGCAAAGCACCGTTTGTCCGTAAAAAGGTACATACGGTCCATTTTGACTGATTTTGATAGTTTCACCTTGATGGGTGACCTTGGGCGACCTAAATCGAAATTCCGAGGAAGACCCAACCTTCATTTTGAGCCGCTCTTTCGAATGGTGGCCATTGCAAGGCCGTGTGGTGTACTGTTTGTCCGTAAATGTTACATAGGGTCGATTTTGATTGATTTTGATAGTTTGACCTTGATGGGTGACCTTGGGTGACATAAATCGAAATTCAGAGGAAAACACTACCTTCATTTTGAGGCGCTCTTTCGAATGGTGGTCATTGCGAGGCCGTGCGCTATACCGTTTGTCCGTAAACAAGGTGCATAAGGGTACACAACCTTCTTTACGCATTTGACCTTGACCTATGACCTTGGGATTAAGAATAACATCAGATTCGTGATCCTCGTATGCGACTTGATCTACTTGCGTATTTTATGCAAAAAAATCGGCCGTTGCAAATTTCCGTTTTGTTGGCTGTTGGCTAACTTCACGGCCATTGTTAGCGATGGGAGGAGCCAAGCTATTAGCTAATACTCTTTTATCGTCACACAACTGAGAACCACGCAAGCACAAGCTCTGTCCCAATAATGGGACTTAATAATGGGATGTTTTTGTTTAAGTTTAAAACGAGATACAAATAGCCGGTTCGATCAACTCCACGAGAGACCCTCGGAGATCAGCAAATGCAGGGGGTTGTCATCCCTGCAGCCACCAAAGTTTTTTTTTGCAATGCAAAAAAGACCACGTATGCCAATTGCCCGAAAACGGCAACATAGGTGGTTCTTCCTAGTGCGTGACGTGTTCTATTTGGAAAACTTTGGGGCACCGACATTTGTGGCGCGGCTTATGTATGGCCTCTTAACATTAGCGAAGGAGTAAGATAAGAGCTCCTTCGCTGTCAAAATAGGAGTGACTTAGGAGCAAAATGTTATTTAGATAAGTTAGATAGCTTGAATCGGTCTTACTTTCCGGCCATGTTGTCTGTAATTCGGCTCGGTAGAATTATCTATATAGTCATTCAAAAATTGCAGGTTATTATTGATTTGTATAGGGGTAAGGGATTCTCTGTACAGATGACGTCACCACCCCTAAGTCGGATTCGGTCAAATCGCCGGATGACTCTACCTTCTTATAGGGTCTTCCACCGTGCGCCATAAACGATACAATTGCGCTGGATGCACGGTATAGCTGGAATGTGAATGTTCATGCTGAATGAACCGGGTTTTCTACTATTTATAGTAGAACTCTCAAAGTACCAGAACAATGAGATCGACTATCCTGACAGTCGATCTCAGTCAGACTCACTTCATTGAAAATACACCAGCACCCCGACCCCCACACTCGGGGATCAATTGTCGAACTAGATAACTGGTATATATTTTTTCGTCGGCAATATGGGTGAAACTAAATTATTGAAAAACGCAAATGCTGAAACGCAAATGCTTATTTAAAAAATGCAAATGTACATACATGCAGACGTGATGAATATGAAGATTAACCCTATTTGTAACAGGCGGTTACCCCTATTTGTAACGGGGGGGGGGGGGCGGATTCCGCCCCCCGGAGATCTCGAGATCTACCCGTCCGATTTTCAAAAATGAAACGGTGTTTGGTTCTCCTCAACACCATCTACATTTCTAAATAATAAAAATCTACATTTTTGATAGGGGGGCAGCAGAGGGGCAAAAACTACAAATTTTAGTGGTAATTTTTATCCAATATAGCTTTCATGTTTATCGACCGATTTGAATACAACTAATACAAATCAATAGAGATTGAATTGGGAATTGGTATATGACGGTGGCGTTTGAAAATTCAAAAATCATAGGCGTGTGCAGGTCACTCAATATGGGGGGGAAGTAAATGCGTCAAAAACAAATTTTGATGTTGTTTTTTTGATAAATGAAATGGTATGTGATTGTGACATTAGACAAAACAGTTATAAATCTTTTTTTTTGCCATAGGCGGTACCAGGTTAGTGAAAAAGGAGGTCAAATTGGACAAAAATATTAACCGCAGACAAGTTGCTACCCAGCACTATAAATATGTTACTGATCGTAGATAGTTCCTTTTTGGATGTTGTACTTCATCATAGGCGTATCCAGGATCCAAACTGGGGCGGCGCAAGACCTTTTGATAAGCATATTATCCGCTATTATGATACTAACTAGTCAACAGTGACTATTTCACTTACAACTTCAATTAACATTGCTTACCCCCCTTTTACCCTACCTGGACTCGCCTATTATCTTATAATCGTTCGTAGAGTAGCCTGTGGCGCGTGTTTCATCCGAAAACTGCAGTATGTTATGTCATTGTACGCCCATGCCTATTAGTTTCCTTGCAATAATATGACCCCCTTTCTTCCATTCCTGAGCGCGCCTCTGCAAAAAATGACTTTATTCCCTTTTTGGCCTCATATGTGCATATATCATTATAAGCTAACCGTCTATTGCGCCGTTATCGCTGGCATATCGTCATCACCATGCCAGTCACCCCCCTTTTCATGTGCCTGAACACGCCCCTGCAACTCTATATGTAATTAATTATGCAAATAATGGAAGCAGAAGCTATATTTTTCATCTTGATAGCTATAAATGCCCCTTACATTGCTCTATTGGCTTCCCGCCAAGCATTGAATACTTCCTGGAACCCCCCCCCCCCTTTTCAGGCCCCTGAAACCGCCTCTGCCATGCAATTTTTTATAATATTTCATTAACATCAACTAATTTTCACTTGTTGCAATCACTGTAAGCCGATGTAACTCCTTCATACTTGAGGCAGCTAGGAAGAAACCGCGAAGATCGCATTTCCGTATTATCGCCAAATATCGCCTCCGAACCCACCCAAAACTGTGCCCTGGAACCGCCTCTGTTCAGGTTAAGAGCT
>JAXIVJ010013503.1:12500-37012 GCA_036785665.1 Chirona hameri | reverse complement strand
CCATCTACTTTCCATTAGCTCCCAGACCGGCGTCTCACCATGACGCCTGAAGATCACGCCGTTTTTGCGGTGCGCAGTGCGGCGTTTTTGTCAGAGGGCGCGGCGACGCGACGGCGCGTCTTTTGACCCGTCATCGTCCATAATTCGCCGCGCAGGCAGCCGGCCGCCGTCGGGATCCGGAGAGGCGCCATTTTTGCCGTCACGAGCGGGGTGGCTGGCAGCTCGCGGACGGGCGGCGCCGCGGCCGGTGGCGATCTCTGCGATGGTGATTGTCATGCGCGTTTCTTGCGCGGCGCGGCTGAAGTGGCGACTTTTTGTGCGACGCCGAGAGGAGGCCGCGGTATAGACGAGGTCCGGAACGTGGCGAGGTAAGGCTGTTGAGACAAAAACTGGCGCAAGATCATTGTCACCAGTCGCCACATCAGGCACCGGACGGCATACGGCATGACCAATTTTCGCCAGACTGGCAGACGGCACAGTGTGGCTATCATAGCCACCTGGTGCCAGTCCGCGGTGACCAAGTCACCTCACTAGTAGGCAGACGGCCTCCAGCATAGCCACCAAATCCAAATCATACTCATCGAACGGCACACTAGCCACCAGACCGGGATCATCATCATCATCATCATCATCATCATCAGACGGCAGACTCATCGGACGGCAGACCACCATCATCAGACGCCAGCTCATGACGTAAATCACACGCTAGGTAATTACGCTACAAGACAGTGGCGGATCAGTCGGGTGCAGTCGTCAATAGTCGCTCGCCTGGGGCGGATGCCGCAGTATGCTGCACCATACAGAACTCAGAACGCACCATACCAAAAACAAAATTGATTTGATGGACCTATCCATGGTGAAGACCCAATCTCAATCACAGCAGTGGTTGCAAAGTTTATTAGCTTCCGAAAAGCGTCTGTATGGCCGGGTCGGGCCGGGTGAAATGTAAATTTGTCAAGTAAGTTGACGAGAAACCTCACGGGCGCTTCGCGCCCGCTCGGTAATTATCTGGGCCGTGGGCGTTATTACTTATATTTCGAAGCGAAGTCCAACCTTTTCCGCCATTGTTTGGCAAGAGAGCGCGCATTCTTTTGATGACGTCACTGCCTCCACGTCCCGTCTGCCGGGCGTCCGTGATCGGCCCGGCTGGGTCGAGCGAGTCTGTCTCGTCTCTGTCACCACCCATCAACCTTCTTTGCGACAGCCCCTGGCGACAAAAACAACTAGGAACGCTGCGGTATGTCCCGGCCAATCCCTCCGGCTTTACCGGGGAACGTCTCTCACCAGGTGGTGTGTTTCTTAGTGACGTCATAACTAGACGTCGACACAATAATACATTGGAAACAGACGGGATTTTAATTTCACAACGACCAACAAATAAATACTTGAATTTAACAAGGTGACATATGTATCCAGGTAATGTCAGCAATATCTGTCCAGCATTGATGGCCGATACATTCAGAGATATCTAAGCTAGCCCTAGCACCGCCGAACACTTGCATTTCGTAGCCAACGGCGGGCACTATTGGGTTCGTTCGCAAAAGAACGATAGTCAACAAACATCGTGACATCGAGGATTTATCAGAACGCACGTATGTAATATGCGCCGCGAAGTCATTTCAAATCGATTCCAATTCGCGTTAGACGGATAGGTATGATGGCATGGTGTTGCAGTTATGCTTCATGAATTAGGTATAGTACATTTTAACATTGTTTACATTGACAAGGTTTAAAGGAAATAGTTCACCTTCGGAAATTTTTCAAAACACGATTTTATTATATATTTTTTTTAATACAGTTTCTTTTTTTCTGTTTAAAAATGGTCCTACATCGCGCCAATTCAGGACAGAAGGTTGTACATTATTTATTGTATGGTTTGCGTTATTGGTCTGCGCATGCTCCATGGCAGTGCTGGCACTTTCAGACGGTACGGTACATCATATATGCGCCGTATTCCTTCGCCAAAAAGTCAAATATCTTCGGCTGGAGTCTTTTCAGCCAAGAAAAGTTCCAGATAAGGATTTCTCAACACGGGCTACAAAACTGCTATTTCAGTTCAAAACCCATGTTGAAGGTGAACTATTTCCTTTAAAGGAAATATTGACCTTGTGATCTATTTTGCTGCATTATCTTATGCAACATGTATGGTATTAAATTGACCGAGTCTCAACTTAAAAATGAAATCGCAACTTTTTATATTTCGAAATTTGTGTAGAGGGAATATAAAAAACAAGTACATATACTTCTTGCGGAGCTCATGATCAGTGTTTTCCCTTCACTATTGGGAGCGCGACATAGTGGCGCTTTTGTTTCAATCTGTTCAACGTTGGACAATGTCCCTGAAACAAATCGCCGACACTAAATAGGTCGCCGTTGGGTGCATAAATGAACCTCCGATGTCATTGCCATTGTTCGATTGTTTATTGATTGTTTTGGGAAAAGTGGTTCTTTTTATTGATAAGTTAAAGCAGTGCATTATATACAGCAAAACATAACTATACAAAACTCCTAATGTTGAAAATAAATGAACCATTATGACGATTGTTTTCAAAAATTGAGGGCCGCAGCCACTAACTAGTCCGTCGTTGGGTGCATAAGTTAACTGCTAATTTGGACACCTTTTTTACTCAATGTTTGTTGATTGTTAAGGATCATAATCATAATAGCACAGCACATAATAGGGCACATAATCATAATAGCAGGGGCGGATCCAGAAAATCTCCAAGGGGGGGGGGGGGGGGTCATCAATTGCAGTCGTGTACTTACCTATACCCAAATCTGAAAACTCAACGGATTTGGTCCACTATATTATTTATTTATTTATTTATACATGTCGACACATCCACTCTTTCGTACATTGCATGATGTTATAAAACGATGCACTAGTGGCTATTCCGTGCCCGTCGAGATGTTATAGGAGATGATCAGGTGATGTAGGAAAAGGATGGCGCAGTGTGGCGCGTCAGCCATTTAGGCGCCGCGCACAGCGAGCTGCATTATGGAGGGGGAAAGGATATAAAGTGGGAGTAAAAAGTACTGTGCAACAATATAAGGTACATACGTAAAACAATACAAACTCGATGGAGATGCAAGTGGTATTTCGCTTTGTTCGTCGTTTCTTCGTTGGTTGTTTATTTCCGGCTCGGAATGTGGCGCAATGTTAATACAAATTGCTACTTGTATTTCGGCATTGTTCTTGCCTCTTGCAGCGTCCTATTTCATTATGAGGGTGCCCCAATTTCAGTATTTTTTGTATTGACAAAAACGTAGGCTATATAGGTATTTGCAATATCAGTCGTACCCTTTGTATCTAAAGTGCCGCGAATGGTGCTAAAATATATAATTTGTACAGTCAAGGGCGGCCCCAGACGGCTGATAAACAGGGGGGGGGCAACTTGACCAAGAGGGTAGTCGAGGTTCGTGACCGGGGGGGGGGGGGGGTAGCCGTCTTTTACGAGCAGTAAATCTTATGCATGCGATAACAGTGGTGTATCATATTAGTTTGTATCTCGTGCGGACTTCAAAAATGTTCTTCAACTAAGAAATAGACAGCATTTTACGAATGGAGGTGCTTGAAAAAACTTTGTCACAAAAGCTGCCCTTAAACTTAACCCTACCAATGGTATTTACGCAAAATGGACACCCACACAACTATTATTGCGAAAACATTGAGGTTTTGAGCGAGCTGGAGAACTAATTTTTGCTATTGGAACCAGGATACATGGGGTCAAAACGAGAAAATATGTCTGGAGCAAAAGGTGAGGCCAAAAGACATGTTGACCCCCCTTTAAGGCCAAAGGTGGGGCCATAGCCCCCAAGTCCCCCCTGTGGCCGCCAGTGTGTACAGTCTATATTAGACCCTTTTGTACTGGAATAGAAAACACTGATTGATTTGCGGCCGCGTAGCGACGAGGAATTTTTTGCTTTATTTTGGGTCCGAATGACTAGGCCCTCAAAAATGAGAAAGGTTCTTTATTTATCAGCCGAAGGGCATCAATGCAGCCACTCAATGAGATTCTTCCACCGCAAAGATATAAGGAATTTCGCCACGGTGGTACAAAAATGTGGTATTTTTTCGACTTTTTTCTCACAAAATTATAACAGCTTGGTTGCAGTTGCCAGTTTAAAATACGTTTCATGGATTTCCAGCCATGAACCACATTATAAAAAAACTAAACGGCGGGCACTATTGGGTTCGTTCGCAAAAGAACGATAGTCAACAAACATCGTGACATCGAGGATTTATCAGAACGCACGTATGTAATATGCGCCGCGACGCGGCGTGTTCTTTGTCTCTTAATTTTTCACCATTTCGCATAAAATAGGTGGGTTTTCAGCAATTTGATGGGGGCATCAGGGCATTGGTGCCGCACTCTACCTCCTCCTGGATTCAAGGGGCACGGTGCCCCCCCCCCCCCCTATTCCACCGGCTATAGAAGCGGATCCCGACTCCCGAGGGGCCCTGAGGGCCCCTCGAGTCCGATACGTTGTTGCCTCTGGTATAGGTAAAGGCACGCAGGTGCCCCTTTATATCCCAAGGGACGAGAGGCATGAAGGGGCATTTTTTTGCATAATTTAGCAATTCTAATTTAGCATCATTTCGCGAAAACAAAAGTTTTCCATCTACCAATGTTTGTGATTTCATGGGGGCACCAGGCCATTGTTTCCCCCTCCTGGGCCCTGTTTCACCAAGTGAATATATTCCTTTTCGGTGCCGTACATATTCACTTTTGTCATACTATGACATATTCTGTTTCACCAAATGCCGTACTGGAATACTTATGTCATCTAAAGTATGGACAGCCAAAGTACGGAATTTTTGGAATATATTCCATTTCGACCGGCCGATCTACTTTTTTAGCCAGCTGATTACCGAGTTTGGTTACATTCAAAGTATGCCAGTTTTAGTTGCCATACTTTGGATCCTCAGCGCCAAGCTCAGTGCGGGTTATATTGCTATTGAATCATCAACGGATAGATTGGTCAGCGAATTTAGTGGCATATTGATTGTTTTATTATTAATTGTTGTGTCGTTCGTTTTTGCATTTTCAACTGTTTCTGTTGGTGTTTTTTGCTGACATCTGTTTTGAGCGTCGTTGTTCTGGAGAATGGAAGGTGAAGTTGAAGCTGGTGAAGGCCATGCTGGGTCCATTTGTAGAAAACGCGTTTTCAACCACGTTCAAACGGTGATGCAGATTTGTCTGCCGATAACTATTTAGGTGAGATATATTTACTTATAAATTGCATAGAAAGGACGGTAGATATAGAAAGGACGCTAGATAGATGTATTTCGTATGTTGGTCGTAATAAAAGCTTCGGAAGGTCTTTCACTGTGTATGTATTTTAACCACATATCTCAAAAAGCGGAACGGACGAGACTCAAACACTCGCGACCACCGGATCTATATGTCCCGGCGCTTTATCACTTACACCATCACAGCACCCGTGGAGCGCCTGCTTATTAAATAAATAATCAAAATAAACCTGATGAGCCTACATTTACATGGCAGCAGAAGAATCAAATCAAAACAACGTAACTACCTAACTCTCAATTATTGCAATATGATGTTCGAACCGAAATATTGCGGAGAATAGTGTGCGTCTGCACAAAACTCACAACAGAAAATGGTACCTTAATTTATGTGGTGATCGCGACAGCCTGCGGTCACCAACACATATTTTTCAGAGCATGATACACACGGAAGATTTTCAAAGAATATTTATTTTCAAGTTAGAAAAACGCTCAGCATCTCGCTCGAATATGATTTTTGTCTCGATCTGCCTGCTATCCTCTGCTAAACTGCTGTCACAGTCATATCAACCTCGGATGGGCCCAAGAGGCTCTTTGTTGCACTTTTCTTTTATGTCTTTATGTCTTTATATAGTCAAGATAAAACACATACGCATATCTCCACACTACACAGCTTGTTACCCGACGCCACCACGCTGTTTCTTCAGCAAGTGTTTTCCACAGTTTATCTTCATAGCTTTTTGTTTGCATACCTCGGACCAAGGCCGTTCTTCGGACTGATGGCAAGTCGTTCCGCGTTCGTGTCGCACAATGGCGAACGTGAACTTCTCCACTTGCAGTCACCGGCGATTGACTCTTGCTCTGGCGCTGAAGGCATTCATTTAAAGGGAATAGTTCACATGGGGTTTTGGACTGAGATAGCAGATTTGTAGAGCAGATCTAAAAATGGTTTGTGGTGAAATAATTACCTCTCTACGTTAAGTAATTTCGACACAGGACTAGTGAGCCCGTTTTCATTCCCGCTCTTCCGGGCCACAATCCGGGAATGAACGGGCCATGAGGTATGACGTCATACCCACTGACGTCAGAATTGCGTCATACGCAGATTCTGCCGCAAACTAGCCGTGGTATTTATACAGACTTTGGCCGTGGTCATTTAGTAACTTTGAAATAGTACAGAAGTAATATAGGTTGTTATTACCAAGGTCTGTTATTACCACCGAGTTGGTTCAGTGACTGGATGCATTGCCGGGATCAGAAGCCAGAATTCCGAGCTTGCGAAATTGTATTGTAAGAAGGTGCAAATCCCAATATAGAAACGGGGCGACCCTGAGTTGAACGCGACGATTTTCTGGTAAGTTCTTGTTGACCTTATACATCATTGATCATGAATCTGATTTTTACACAGACCAGGTATTTCATGTGTTTGTTGCATGTAAATGCTTGCTTGATTGGTTCTACAGAAGTATAATGCAAATATGGTAAATATTTTACTGCAGCCCATGATAGAAATATGGATATAATATATCTAAATTGAAATATAATGGGAAATTGTATTAATATCCAGACAATTATTGCATATGACACAGAAAGCTAACAGGTGGACATGTTTTGTCATAAAATACTTGATCAGCACCTTTTGATTCATTGTGTAAAATTGCATCTTGCCTAATGAAGCCTTATGATGAAACATGTCCAACTGTGGGTCTGTTCCTGTGGCGCCTCTAACCTCCTCAAAGTTGCTCCAACTTTCAACTGTCCCAGGCGTACACAAGGGTGGGAGGGGGCAAATGGACCAATCCCCCCCCCCCCCCGAAGGTCTATGTGCCCCTTTGGTAAACAAAATTAATTAATTTGTGTTTGGTTTTTAGGAAAAAGTTGGGCGATATTCCGCTTTTGCACACCTTTATATAGGTAAATTGAATTAACATTTCAGTTGTAATGGCGGAGTCATTGCGGTTGGTTGAGGGGATTGATGGGTGATACAAAATATTATTGTTAGGTAAGTACTGATAATGTCTCTGTTTTGAGTGCAGTTCTAATGAAATCAGACGTGTAGAATTAGTATAAAATATTTGGTTTTCCTATAAAAAGGTGTGTAAAACCGGAATACGGCCAAAAATTGTTGAAAATATGCCCCTCAAAAAATATATTGGGTCAAATATGGCGAGTTTTTTGGGTTGGGGTACTTTATGCCCCCTAAGCAAAAATTACCCCCTCCTGGAGTGAATCCTGTGTACTCCACTGGCAACTGTTCTATCCTATTGCACAGACAGTTGCAAGTTGGAGCAACTTGGAGGAGGTTAGAGGCACCACGGGAACAGGCCCTATGTCAGCTTTGCCGGGTTGTTTGTCTAATGGGGAAATTATAATTTTCTTGTAAAACAAGATGCATCAACAATGCAAGTTAACTGCTGTTCAACTGGGCTCGTCATAACCAGTGGCGTACCCAGGATTCACTCTAGGAGGGACAATTTTTGCTTAGGGGGGGGGGGGGCATAAAGTACCCTCACCAAAAAAACTCAGGTTTTGGCCAGCGATATTTAAAAAAAGGGCATATTTTCACCATTTAAAAAAATATATATTGATCAAAGGGGCACGTACAGAGTACAGACCTTACCTTACCTTACTTTACCTTACAGTAATCAGGATTTTTAGGCCTCAAGGCCTGTAGTACCCGCTCTCATCGAGTTCATGATTCCTGGCATGTCTCAGTCAGTGTCACTGGTATGCTGAACCTGACGTGAACCCAATGGGCGTCCAATCTAGCCTTGGAAGGCATTCAGCGAAGGAGCGCAGACCACTTTGGATGGGAGGCCATTCCAATCATTCACAATATGTGTGGCGAAGGCGAATTGTCTGACCCTTGTGGTCGCCGAGGACTTGCGGAGTTTGAAAAGATGGCCTCTAGTTGGACCGTCAGGGGGAATTGCCCTGTTTGCCCCCCCCCCCCCTTGTGTACGTCTATGGTCCTAACCTCATACTTTTCCCATATTCCTACATTTCATCCAAATCTGAAGGTAAGGTTTCATTGTTTGGTTGTGTCAAAATACTGTACTGTTCACACTGTACATGGTGAAAATCAAATCTTCGGTCACATTAAAATAGCTTACTTTTCCTGCCAATACTTTGGAGTGTTTTAGTGTGTCAATATTGTCTACACTATGATAACATGAAAGTCCACTGTTTGAACCTGACTGAAGTGTACAGCCAGGGAGGGGATGAAGGTTATGTAGTTTCTGCCTTGTGGAGAAACTATATAACCATCATGCATTATTTTGGCTTAAATATTTATATTGTTACAACAAATTTTGTATTTTAAAACATTGATACATCTACTGTGAAGGACTCTAACACAGCCATCATGTTTTATATTAGTACAGACAATATTCTTTAAGGCTGCAGCCTTGGTTTGATCCATGCCCATGGGCATGGATCAAACCAATGTTTGATATTTATATGTATAACACATACATATCTTCCATAGGTGTAGATTTATATACTTTTGGGGTGGCCCTCGCCCCCCCCCCTAATGTTGAGTTCGACCCCTCCCCCAATGATACCCGCTCGGCCCTCCCAATGTTTTTGGCCGCTGGTGGATCCAACAGGGGGCAAGGCGGCCAAGCCTCCCAAACCGCCTGAAAAGGGCAACAAATTGACACGTTTCCTATTTCAAAAGAGAGTATATGCAGCTTTTACTAAGAAAAGCTTGTTTTAAATCCCCTCTTTATGTATAAAGATGCGAAATCCGGTGAATTGTTAATATATTTGCAATGTTCTATTTTTAGGGGATTTTTCTGAAGAAATATTTTTTATTGATTTCTTTTAAATTATTTTTGGCGGGGTCAAAAACCAAAGTTTTCACGAATCCGAAAGTCAATTTTGTAGCCCTTGCCATTTGCTATTTTCTGACATTTTGTATTGCATTTTGCTCAAAATATATAATTTACATGCTCTCTTAACTCGCGCACTGCAGGTTTGCGCCAAACACGAACTGCAGGGGGGGTTGATTTCCGCCCCCCCCCCCTGAGATCTCGAAAACTACGCAACGTAGCGAGAAGCGGAAAAAGGCATTTGATAGCTTCATACATGTTCTATCGAAAGTATTTCAGTGTTTTTTTAAGTCAGGTCAAAATTGAGGTCACCAGAGGTCATCAAAGGTCAAATTTTCCAGTTTTTTTCCCTGTTTTAGAACATCGCTCCAGAAATTCCCATATATCTCAGAAACGATCAGGCACGTAGCCAAGGGGGGGGGGGGGCGGCGGGGGCGGCCGCCCCCCCCCCCCCCCCCCCCTGGAGGCCAGAAGGACCCTTTTTGGCGCGCGAGGGCCCTTTTCGGCGCGCGCAGCGCGCCGAAAAGGGCCGACGAGACCGCGCGAAGCGCGGTATCATAGGCTCTTTACCACACGAATCGTGGTCTTTAGAGAGTTTAGAGGACTTCAGAGGCCCTTTAGGGCCACTAGGGCCCTCTGAAAGACCAGAGAGCCCCTTGGACGTTCAAAAGAGCCCTGTGCATGTCAGAGGGACCCTTGGCCAGACCGAAAGGGCCCCTGAGCGGGTCACAGGGCCCCCTGAGCACGTCCAATGGGCCCCCTGAACACGTCGTATGGGCCCCTAGCCAGCACAGAGGGGGCCCTGGGCAGGTTGAGAGGCCCCTGAGCATGTCGACAGGGCGACAAAGCGGCCAGCGCAGTCCTTTGCCAGGTCATAAGGGCCCCTGAGCAGGTTGGAGGGCCCCTGAGCAGGTTGGAGGGCCCCTGAGCAGGTTGGAGGGCCCCTGGACAGACCAGAGGGCCCCTGTGAAGTTAAGAGGGCCCCTGTGCAGTTCAGAGGGGCCCTGACCAGACCGAAAGGGCCCCTAGGTGGGTCAGAAGGGCCTCTGAATATGCCTAATGAGCCCCTAGCCAGCACGGAGGGGCCCCAGGGCAGGTCGGAGGGCCCTCGGAGCATGTCGCAAGGCGACAAAGCAACCAGCGCAGTCCCTTGCTAGGTCGGAAGGGCCCCTTCGAATGTTAAAGGGCCCCTGGAGAGACCAGAGGACCCCTGGAAAGTTAAAAGGGCCCCTGCGCAGATCGGAGGGGCCCCTGACCAGACCGAAAGGACCCCTGGGTGGGTGAGAAGGACCCCTGAACATGCCGAAGTGGCCCCTGGCCAGCATTGAGGGGCTCCAGGGCAGGTCGGAGGGCCCCTTGAGCATGTCGGCAGAGCGACAAAGCAGCCAGCGCAGGCCGACCAGAAGAGTCGCTGGGTCGATCGGAGGGGCTCCTGGGCAAGTCAGAGGGGCCCCTGGCTAGACCGAAAGGGTCCCTGGGCCGGTCGGAAGCCCCCCTGAACATGCCGGATTAGTTCCTAGCCAGACTGAAGGGGCCCCTGGGCAGGTCGGAGGGGCCCCTGAGGAGGGGCGGCGGATTGCGGGGGCAGGGTACCCAAAATTCCCCCAGTCGAAAATCCTGGGGGGCAAAGGGTAGTTTTGCCCCCCCCCCCCCAGATTTTAGCTGCTCAATCTGGGGACAACATGACCCTTCCCCTTCCCAGGATTTTCATTTGAGGGGTGGGGGATTTTGGGTACCCTGCGCCCAAGGGCGGATCCAGCCGGCCGTGTGGGGGGGGGGGGGGCAAACCGTTTTTAGCGGACCTTACCTACCCCCAATTTCGAATTTCTCCCCGGATTTGGGCCACTTTATTTTGCAACCACACGATTTCGAATTTTTCCCATTTTTTATAGGTTTTCGACCTTTTGGGATATCGAAAAAGGAAAGATGTCAGCTTGCAGTTTGTATTGTTCCGACATTGCCTTACACTGAGAAAAACTGTCAATTGTCAGCTTTACCCAGGGGCGCCGCCGATAATTTTTGAGTGGGGGGTCGGCTGAAATGACGAGAAAAAATGTACCCCAATTTGTATGCGTGTATTTAAGCCTTTGCAACATTTTTAATGTGGATTTGCATATTATAGTAGGTACTTGTTATTTAGCGGCGCGATTTTTTTTTGCTCGGGTTTGCCTGATAAAACCCAGAAACATAGGCATTTTTAGGTTCTTAGCCTTGTAGAGGATAAGAAGCTAAAAATGTTATTCATTCAATTCAGCGTTACGACGAAACGAAGACAATGACGATGGCTTCGTTATGACGATGGCCACTGATGTGACGCCGCGAAGCGGCGTGAACATTTCAATTTTAGGTCGTGGAAAACGCATTTTTAATATTGGAACCAGACCGTGAGTGGAGCCAAGCCTCAGGTAACCCCTTTTCCTGGTTGCACATCTCGGTATGATGCAAAATGTTGAAATGAAGGTAGTTTTTCATATACATTAGACTCGGATAGTAAATCACGATGGCCGGTGGCAGTCTGCGCTCAATAGTACATATGATAATAATAACTGCAGTCTGTATACATACCTATGTACCGAACTGTAACAAACAACTGGTAACGGTGCATATGGTTTCAAAGTAGCAAGAGGCAGACCGACATTTCCGCGCATAAATGGTCCCTGTGGATCTGGAGGAGCCTGGGGGAGATGGCTTGGAGAGATAGTCCTGGCCTGGTCCCCACTATTAGCTCTTCGGGCCAACAAGTTGGGCACCGCTGGAACAGCTTCTGGTTACCGAAGTCCGCGTCTTTGCGTTCGCGTCGCCTTTTTCGGAACTCGGCAGACAAGCTTAGCCCGCTTGTCTGCCGAGTAGCCCGCTTTAAAGATAATATTTTATGAAGAAAGTTGGCCCTGGGGCCAGCAATTACCGCCAAGGAGAGCCTCTGCAAGACACTTAATGGAATTAATTTTCCAAATTTGTATATACAATTGCGAAACTTGTGTTATGCCGCGAAGCGGCGCAAATTTTTTCAATTTTTGACTGTGGCTAGCTTGATTTTGACTGCTGCAATTTTGGGATGCCCAGTACCGTTCTAAAAATGCAAATATAGCATGCATTAAATTTCATGTCTTGGGGGGGGGCAAAACATAGTTTGGCCCCCCCTTAAACAGGCTTGGGGGGGGGGGGCATGGCCCCGTTCGCCCCCCCCCCCCTGGATCCGCCCTTGCCTGCGCCCCGCAATCCGCCGCCCCTGCCCCTGAGCATGTCGGCAGGGCGGCAAAGCAGCCAGTGCAGTCCCTGGCCAGGTCGGAAGGACCTCTGAACAGGCCGAATGGGCCTCTTGACACACAAGAGGGGCTTCTTGGAAGGTCAGAGGAGTCTCTGGTGAGACCGGAAGGGTCAAAGCACGTAGAGATCCCAGATGAAGATTAAATACAAGGAGGACTTACTCCACAATACAAATATTAAAAGCGGAGCTTTCGGGTATATTGTAATACCCTTCGTCAGGGTGCTACAATATACCCGAAAGATCCGATTTTATTTTTTCCTGTAGAGTAAACCCTCTTTGTATTATATATATCACCCACTCCATATCATGTCTTTTCGCTTCGTGGATCCCAGATGAGTCCCTGAACAGGTCGGAAGGGCGTAGAAAATGTCAGAGGGGCCCCTAGACGATCTGAAGGGATCTTGGGCCTTTCAACAGTAAGAATACAGGGAATAACACTTCCCTGTAGTAAGAATACAGGGAAATAATAAGTACAGGGAATAACACTCCAAATTTTCGCGCCGCTCCGCGGCGCAATTTAACTACAAATTCAATTATATGCGAGTTAGGAAAAAAATCGTCAGTTTCTCGGCGCATTTGTGTTATGTTGCTACTTTCCTATATTATTGGGCAAAATAGTTCACTTTAGCACTTTTTCCCCGCACTTTTAAACGCACAATATAGCAATTTTAGAGGTCCGCAACATACGCAATGCGACGCATTGATGAGAAAGCAACCCAGGGCATAAAACTCAAAATTTTCGCGTGTAGGAGGAGAAGGTACCCAAAGTTTTAGGAGAAGGTAAATTTGTGTAGGAGAAGGTACCCAAAGTTTAACGTTGATACCGCTATTGGTTTTTGAGCTATTGCGAAAATTTGTCGGGGGGGGAGATATTTGCCCCCCCCCCCAGTCATTGGCAGGTTAACATTGCCATTTTACTAAGTAAGGGTTCCAAGTAAGGACTCGGGCCTTCTGGCGGATGCAGACCGGCCCAAAACGTTGGTTTGAGGGGCCGTCCGACAGATTTCCAAAACTCATGAGATTTCGTCTGTTTTTAGGCCCCTCTGGCCAGTGACGGCGCCCCTCTGGCCAGTGACGGCGCCCCTCTGGCCAGTGATGGCGCCCCTATGGCCGGTGACAGCGCCCCTCTGGCCGGTGACGGCGCCCCTCTGTCCGGTGACGGCGCCCCTCTGGCTAGTGTTGGCGCCCCTCTGGCTAGTGTTGGCGCCCCTCTGGCTAGTGTTGGCGCCCCTCTGGCTAGTGTTGGCGCTCCTACTGCTAATGACGGCGCCCCTCCGGTTAGTGACGGCGCCCCTCTGGCCAGTGACGGCGCCTTATGGCCAGTGACGGTGCCCCTCATGCTAATGACGGCGCCCCTCCGCCCAGTGACTGCGCCCCTCCGGCCAGTGACGGCGCCCCTCAGTCTAATGACGGCGCCCATCTGGCCAGTGACGGCCAGTCACATTTACTCAGTATTGTGTACCTAATTGGCTCCGAATAATGGGCTATGTGATAATAAACCTAAGACACTGTAATGACGGCGCCCCTCTGGCCAGTGACACCAAATGACAAATGACAGTGAGGCCAGTAAGTGACTCCAAATGACGCTGTTTCAAAATGTTTTTGTGTGCTTGTGCGATTACGTTAGCAGTATTATTTGTGTTGACGTCATCATTTGTCGTTCACGTTGTTGTTCACGTCATCACGTTGTTCATACTCAGTCATTGTTGTGTTCTATGTCGCCATATTGTTTTTTTTAAAGGTAATTGTTTCTCTTTTCTTGTCTGCAGGCCGCCAACGTTCAGCCTCCGCAAGCAGGTCGCCGTGATCGACTTCTCGGCTCATATGGGCCGGACTATGCGCGGAACGACGACGGCATTGTGAAGTGAGGACATACCGCTAACCTTTTTATAAATTGTCTTTCTGTCTGTCATCTTTCCTCTATTGCAAAGCGCCGGTATGGTCAGCAATGCACGAGGGATTGAGCTCGCCTATTACATCTCAAAATGCTGTTCATGTCATGTAACTAGCTGTGGTCCTTGGTTGTCCGGTTGTCTTCCAGACTGTCTCTCTGTTGTTTAATGTCGTACAACCAAAGGACATAATGAACGTTTTGATGCCCTACCATTATTACATTTACGCCAGGCATTATACCTCGCTTACATCGTTGTTTCAGAACAGTGCGGTGCTTCGAACGGGTGTCGGACTCCTGCATCGTGACGCCCATCAAGGTGCCAAAAACCTTTCTGCACGTTCGCCCGAGTCTGGCTAAGATCGTGGCGATGCGGAAACGGCGGGGCATCTGCGGCCCCATCGTTCACCAGGACGATCTCCGCCGGTCGAGTGGGCCGTACGGCCATCGGGCTACAGGCCCAGATGAGTCGAAGGAGACTCTCGACAGCAGCTGGGCAGAGCACTCCCGCTTCAACGACAACGTCCAGTGAAGCGGGTGGGGGGGGGGGGGGGGGGGTTCGACCCGGTATGTGGTGATCAGGCACGTTGCCAGGATTTTTCTCAGGAGTGGGGTGGGGGGCACGTCGATGATAGAAACAAATTTCGCTCCTCAGACATATGTTGGGGGGGGGGGGGGGGCGGGGGTGGTCGTCAGAGAATCTCATTTTATCTAGTGTAAATATATTTTCCTCGGGGGGGGGGGGGGGCGCAGGGCCCCGGTAGCCACCCCCTTGTCTACGTCCCTGGTGGTGATCAGCATTGCTTCGTGGTGCCAGTGTTGCTGGGTTGAAGCACCGGCTATGACACCTGTACAGTGTATAATGTATATAATATAATACTCATCCAGTACATCATTTGACCATAGAACTTGGTGGCTTGCAATGTGTTTACAGTACGCACATGAAGAGGGAAGAGCGTTTCAATTTACCTATACAATAACCATGTGTACAACATGCGGTAGCTTTTCGCGACGCCGGCACTGTCCAACACCTTACGGCGTTGTGCACCTGAAAGACGGGTCGCACGGAACTTGGACGTGGCACGAGAACGAATTTATATATTCAGATATTGCATTCAATCACATAGTATATTGCACTGTACATCCTACCGCTGAGAGATCTTCTTGTTCCAGGTTCACCACAGGGAATACTCTGTGCGGAAGTATCAACGTTACATTCACAGTATATCCGTACAAAAGGTATTAAATGCCAACAAAGTTGCTTGCGCTCCTAGTCGCACAGACTGCGCAGTCAAGAGCGAACGCACACAGCGCCGCCACCGGGCAATACATCAACTAAATCTACATAGGAGTTTCTCCGCGAGACAGGTCCACGATCCGCTGTCGCCACAGCCAGACTGGTTATTGATTCGACTCGGATTGCATCGATTAGAATCGTGCAATCAAAATCCCTGAATCAAAGAAGAATCGATTCACCACCGGATTGTTTTATTCATGAATCGTGATTGAATCAAAACTCGCATAGAAACAAGGCTATTTAAATCAAAAAGGTTGTGCAATGCTATTTCAATGGTGAGTCAAACATGATTTGATCAAAAAATGTTTTTATTCTTTTAATCGGAAAGAATCATCCCTCAAAATGTTTATCCATGAATCAAACGGTGACTGAATCATTTATATTCCAAAATGAGTCGTGATTGAAACCTTCCAAATACGGTGAAACAATAACCAGTCTGGCCACAGCATCAAATGCATCGCTGGCACGGCGCCAGCGACGTGCCGCCCGTAACATCCTCCACACGAGAAGAAGAGCGGTTGACTACTCTAGAACTAAACTTAAACTGCTGACACACAGTCACACACAAAGATGAATTCCTAACTTCCTTCCTTACATGTCTCAAAACAAAAACTTCAACTAGGCCAGGCACAGGCACGTAGCCAGGATTTCGTCCAGGGGGGGGGGGGGCGCCTCGAAAGAGCCCCTTCCCGAGCGTTGAAAGGGCCCCTTCCCAAGCGTTGAAAGGCCCCCCCCCCAAAAAAAAAACTCATGAAAAGGCACGTTACAAGGCTGAAAAATGCAGTATGGCAGGTATGGCATGGGCCATATCAACGTTTAGGAGCTGGAGTTAGCAAACTGCCACATCAACTTTGGAACCAGCGACACGAATTTGGAATCAGCTATACCAACTTGCAATGGCGCGAAAATTTTGAGTATTATGCCCTGGGTTGCTTTTTTATCAATGCGTCGCATTGCGTATGGTGCGAAGACCTCTAAAATTGCTATATTATGCGCTTAAAAGTGCGGGAAAAAGTGCTAAAGTGAACTATTTTGCCCAATAATATAGGAAAGTAGCAACATAACACATAAATGCGCCGAGAAACTGACCGATTTTTTTCCTAACCCGCATATAATTGAATTTGTAGTTAAATTGCGCAGCGGAGCGGCGCGAAAATTTTGAGTTTTATTCCCTGTGCAACTGTATTCTTACTGTTGAAAGGCCCAAGGTCCCTTCAGATCGTCTAGGGGCCCCTCTGACCTTTTCTACGACCTTCCGACCTGTTCAGGGACTCATCTGGGATCCGCGAAGCGAAAAGACATGATGTGGAGTGGGTGATATATATATAATACAAAGAGGGCTTACTATACAGGAAAAAAATAAAATCGGATCTTTCGGGTATATTGTAGCACCCTGACGAAGGGTGTTACAATATACCCGAAAGCTCCGCTTTTAATATTTGTATTGTGGAGTAAGTCCTCTTTGTATTTAATCTTCATCTGGGATCTCTACGTCCTTTGACCCTTCCGGTCTCACCAGAGACTCCTCAGACCTTCCAAGAAGCCCCTCTTGTGTGTCAAGGGGCCCATTCGGCCTGTTCAGAGGTCCTTCCGACCTGACCAGCGACTGCACTGGCTGCTTTGTCGCCCTGCCGACATGCTCAGGGGCAGGGGCGGCGGATTGCGGGGCGCAGGGTACCCAAAATCCCCCCCTCAAATGAAAATCCTGGGGAGGGGAAGGGTCATGTTGCCCCCAGATTGAGCAAGCTAAAATCTGGGGGGGGGGGGGCAAAACTACCCTTTGCCCCCCAGGATTTTCGACTGTGGGAAATTTTGGATACCTTGCCCCCGCAATCCGCCGCCCCTGCTCAGGGGCCCCTCCGACCTGCCCAGGAGCCCCTCCAGTCTGGCTAGAAACTCATCCGGCATGTTCAAGGGGCCTTCCGACCGGCCCAGGGACCCTTTCGATCTAGCCAGGGGCCCCTCTGACTTGCCCAGGAGCCCTTCCGATCAGCCCAGCGACTCTTCTGGTCGGCCTGCGCTGGCTGCTTTGTTGCCCTGCCGACATGCTCAATGGGCCCTCCGACCTGCCCTGGGGCCCCTCCGTGCTGGCTAGGGGCTGATTCGGCATGTTCAGGGGCCCTTCTGACCCACCTAGGGACCCTTTCGGTCTGGTCAGGGCCCCTCTGAACTGCACAGGGGTCCTCTGGTCTGTCCAGGAGCCCTCCAACCTGCTTAGGGGCCCTTATGACCTGGCAAAGGACTGCGCTGGCCGCTTTGTCGCCCTGTCGACATGCTCAGGGGCCTCTCAACCTGCCCAGGGGCCCCTCTGTGCTGGCTATGGGCCCATTCGACGTGTTCAGGGGGCCCATTCGACGTGCTCAGGGGGCCTCTGACCCGCTCAGTGGCCCTTTCGGTCTGGCCAGGGGCCCCTCTGACATGCACAGGGCTCTCTTGGACGTCCAAGGGGCCCTCTGGTCTTTCAGAGAGGGCCCTGGTGGCCCTAAAGGGCCTCTGAAGTCCTCTAAACCCTCTAAAGACCACGCTTCGTGTAGTAAAGAGCCTATGATACCGCGCTTCGCGCTGTCTCGTCGGCCCTTTTCGGCGCGCGCAGCGCGCCGAAAAGGGGCCTCCAGGGGGGGGGGGGGCGGCCGCCCCCGCCGCCCTCCCCTTGGCTACGTGCCTGGCCAGGCACACAGCACATGAACACAACCAAATTACGCAAACTTCACGGCGAGTAGCGGGGGGGGGAGGGAGGAGGCAGGCTCGACTGCCTACCGCCACAGGAAACCTACACTGATTCGTCTGCGCTGTCATCAAGCATCACATTAACGTCTAAGTTGTATTTGCAATCAATGAGAATGCAATGCGAGTTCCGAAAAAACAGACGTTTCGACAAACATTTATAAATATTTAAATTCTAAAGATATTTAAGTCAAGCAATCACAATCTGCTTCATGCAAACCTGGTGCCGATTGTGATTGCTTGATTTAAATATCTTTATAATTTAAAATGTATAATTAGCACTGACGAAGACGCTCTGTTTGTCGAAACGTCTGTTTTTTTATGAACTTTCATTTCATCGTCATTGATTGCGAATACAATGATCATGTCTGATACATTACCGTCTAAGTCAGCTACACTTGACACGGTGCTACATCCGTCCGGGGTTCAGCTCACACTGACTGGGTGCTCTATCTATTTATCTATGTTAAATGTTAAATCAATGCTAAATTCCAGACTAGGACACCCTACAGCACGCCGTCTTGAAGTTCTCCGAACCCCCGGTACTGGCCCCTGGGGTCGAGCCACTTGCGTCGGATGGCCATGATTGGAGGTGGAGGTGGGGGATCCGTGCCTGCGGTGGTACCGGCCAAGCTGGCCTCCACCTCCCACGCGAGGGCCGGGTACCGCACCAATATGTCCTTGAGGACTGTGGAGGTGCGCTGCGTGGCCTCTAGCTGTGACACAAGGTCCTGATGACACAAACATAAAACATGCATAAATACTTATTCCATCTTCCCGTGAAGGGCTGCAGACAAGCATGTTGATACAATGTTCAAATGGCAGTCTATAGGATTGCTGAAGTGTTGTCCATTTATTCATTAAAATAATACATCTTACATAATTTTATATTATTACTAAACCAATAAAGCCTGAACCTAAAGGGCCAAAATATTATATGGATGTATTGATAGTGCATATGACAACCATGCATGACAACGTTTTACTGGATTGAAGACCATTCTTGCTTGCAAATGAAGAAACATACATTCCATTGAATAACATGTTGCATGTGTTTTTCCCATTTGTGTGGCAACATTGCAAACTTCACATACTTTGTGAATTGTGATGGCAACACATCTTGTCCATGAGCACATATAATGAGACTGCTCCAGGCTCCTGCATCCTGGGCTAGGCTCAAAATCACTGTGTGATCATGAACAACAAATGCTGGCAGAAAAACAAAACAAAAACATTGCACACATCAGTCATAGTAACAATTACGAGCTGACATGCTAAGCTCGTTGATGAAGCGAAATGGTAAATCTTTGATAATAGAAATCATAATGAAACATAATAGATGAGTAACTAAAGTTTCTAACTACAAGAAGAGATAAAGAGCAACAAATAAATATGCTACATACCTACTCACTCAGGCTCCTAGAATTGCTTTGGAGCTGGGGTGCAGAGTGGAAAATTCTGACTAAAAATAAGTATAAAGAGTGGAAAATTAAACCAAAAAGCATATGTACCAGGCTTTATCACCCAATTACCTGCTCACCAAAATTAGTTATTATCTATGCCAATGCTTACCAGTCTTTCCATCCACAAGCTGTCCCTATAATTACATCCATAAATCAGTATCAGGTTTTCAATTATTTAATGCATTGTAAAATAAGGAGTGGAAAATTCACAGTAAAACTCAGGAAAAAGAGTGGAAAAATAGTATCCATAGGGTGTCATTTTCCACCCAAATTTCCCAATGCTAGGATGCTTCACTTGTGGGCGCTTCACTCCCCTGCTTCTCTTCATGCAGCTTTTGGTTGTACATAAAATGGATATGTAAGGTAGTCAGAAATATCAGGAATATCATATATCAGGAAACATTGATAATCAGTTGGACAAATTACCAAAATTTAAAGTGCAAATTTGCATGCAAGAAATAAGATTAAAAAAACATCCACACTAACATGTACCCAGGGGCGTAGGAACTATGTTCAAGTTGGGGGGGCAGGAGGCATTCTGAAGTTGATTCTTTCCATGCAACGCCCATAGGCGTAATGTTAAAATCACAAATGTTGGGGGGGGGGGGGGCTGCCCCCTGGCTCCTACGCCTATGCATGTACCTAAGTTACATCCATGCAAGGATTCATGTAAGGATATAATATTTTGTCACAGCTTTCTAGCAGTTGTTGTTGGGTTAGGGCTCCTTCTAGCAGACATTTCATGCTATCTCATTATTTATATCAACACACCAAAGCTCTGGTGATTTACTGCATGTATTGTATACGCTCAGCTGTGATGGGTACACATTTAATGTAAACTGTGTAAGGGCCATTTTGGTGAAAGAACCAGGTATGACAAGGAAGGATACATAGGTATAGCTGATTCTTGAGTACATTATTAGTATGCTTCACATGATAATAATAAAAAGGAAACCATGTACAGGCAGGCCTTGTCAAGACTGCTACAGACTGATCAAGCAACCTCATCCTATTGCTATCCACTCATACCGTAAGACTCACAAAACATTGCTTCACTTTAGGATAATTGATAACTGGTAACTGGTCCAGGAAGAGTTGAAGATACCAAATTTTGTTGTGTGGTATATGAGACATCTAGTTATCCAGTATGTACCTACAAATGCGAATAAATAGTTCAGAGCAAACAGTCGTAGAGTATACGTTTTGTTTTGTTCTGTTTTATTTTGTATTGACGTCTCCACTATTGTCTCTGGTAACGCGTCATATTTTGGTTACAAGTACGCCGTTGTTGTATGCAATTGCTTCCATATCCAAGCTACCATATGCATGACGTCATACATTGTCCTGAAGTTTTTTATGGCCATGAAGGGGAAAAGAGAAACATGTCCATTTCTCAACGGATATCCATCTATCGTCCAAACAAATGTCATATTCGTGATTTTCAGCTCAATATACCCCGTATAGCCAATTTTTAAGATATTTTTCAAGGTGACCTATTCCCTTTAACAATTACCTTAGCGAATAAAACAATCTAAATTTTAACGTCAATCATAAAAACCAACAGGAAACCACTTAAGTTTGATATGTAGTAGCTAAAAGCCAGGCAATTACACCAGGCACGGTAAAGCCGGCGACGAGATTGTTTGTTTACATTGTCGGCCTTGGAATGCCGGCGCCGCATGCGTCATTCCAAGAAAATATAAATATGAATACAAATCCTTTGAAAACCATGTAATTATATATAAATACAAATATAAATAAATATAAAAATAAAAAAAATATTTATCAACAATATAGTATATATTTTCCGTTATTTCCGTCTGCAGACGGAAAATAGTGCCGCCCGCTAGCCAATCAGCGCGCGGCTCTGAGTGTATGCGCGAATATTTATCTCTGAATATATTCCCTACGGCAAGTAAAATATTCCCGTGGTGAAACATAATAGTATTACTGTCATACTTTGGATGCCGTACTTTTCGAAAGTACGGCATGAATATACAGGGGCGTGGGAACTACTTTGAAGTTGGGGGGGGGACTTTTTGGCAATATTACGACACAAATTAAGACTGAAGAGAAGCAACGTGTGCCGCTGTTTTCCATACCCAATGCTGCTTATTGCCAATAGTATGTCATACACTTAAGGACATGGGTATCAATGTCATATAAGGAAATGGGTCGTCAACAAGCAAAAAAACAAAGTAGAGGAAACCTTGTAAACATGAAGAAGGAGCGACATTGGTACCAGGGTCACACAAAGCCGGAGAAGCGGTACTGGAGTTCACCGTGCCTGAATCCAGAACCGGCGGGCTTGACTGACTCCCGAGCCTGAGGTAGCTGGTTAGGTGATGTGCCGGGCTCTCACCAAGTTAACCATGGCAAAATCATGCATTTAGCATACATTTGGTGCGAGTACCATACTTGGCTTCAACCAAGTTACGCTATGCCGTGTTTAACGGTGTTATGGTCAATGTTTCAGGTACATTTTTATGAATGCATCGTTATACGGTCGTACTCAACCAAGTGAGCTGGCAAACCAATGCATTTAGAACACACGCATTTTTCAGAGATAAAGGCTTATCTACTTATATATAAGTTAGTTATTTAGTTAGTTATTTTATTTGTTAGTTAACTGTTGCCGAATTCATGTTCATTAACACGCGCACTGCCGGGTTCGGGTCAACCACGAACTGCCGGGGGGGGGGGGGGGGGGGGAGGGGGATTTCCGCGCGGAAAACGATAGCTCGAGACAAGCTCTATCAAAAGTACTTAGGTAATTTTTAGGTCAGGTCAATATTGAGGTCACCAGAGGTCACAAAAGGTTAAATTATGGCTATATGTATATGAGTGTCCTTGTTAAAACCGTCTATATTTCGATTACTAAAAGAGCTAGCGACGCGCGGGGAAAAACGTTCGAAAAATAATTGATTTTTTGGTGGGATTTTTATTTTGTTCCATCAGAATTAATCTAAGGGCAATAGTTAGGTCAGCAGAAGCCATTTAATTTGAAACATTCTAATAATTGCCGATTTTTTTTTAGAAATAACTTTTGACAGACGCACGATCGAGTAAAACATATTTCACCATTGTGTTTCTCTCGTCGCGACGCATCGAATAATATATTGGGTGACCTAGTTAGGCCTTATACAAAAATTGGCCTCATCTGAGGTCAGGGTCAACTCTTACATCGAGTGATTCGTCTCGACAAGCCGAATACAATGGTGAGAACCCCAACGCTCTACCTTGATTTGGTAAAGAGTTATTTAAGAAAAACCATGCGTGACCTGGGAGGTCACCCGAATTGACCTCGTAGAGGTTAACCCGCACACTGCAGGGGGTTTGCGCCGAACACGAACTGCAGGGGGTTGATTTCCGCGCCCCCGTGAGATCTTGAAAACTACGCAACGTAGCGACAAGCGGAAAACGGCGTTTGATAGCTTGATCAAGCTCTATCGAAAGTATTTCAGTATTTTTTTTAGGTCAAGTCAAAATTGAGGTAACCAGAGGTCATCAAAGGTCAAATTTTCCAGTTTTTCCTGTTTTAGGACTTCGCTCCAGAAATTCCCATATATCTCGGAAACTATGCTAGCTAGAAACAAACGGAAAAAATCGATCGCCAGCCATTTAAATTTTCAATCGAGAAGATGTCCTCAAATTTGATCTCAGGTCAATATTTGAGGATCCAGAGGTCAAAAAAGAAAAAAATGCAGTTTTTTTTGCAAAACTGTTTTTCGATAACTTTTTACCTAAAAAAGATAACGGAAAACTGTTTCGCCATTGTGTTTGCCTCGTCAAGGCGCTTTGAACAATATACATGGTGACCCGTGTTAGGTCAACCTGTTCCCACGTCCCTGTGAATATATTCACTTGGTGAAACAGGGCCCAGGATTTAAAGAGTGTCTCCTTGAATCCAGGAGGGGAAACAATGACCTAGAAGTGCCCCGGTGCCTCCCCTCGCCCCACAGTGCCGCCTACCGGCACCGTGGTGCACCTGGTACACCGGCGCGGTGGTGCCGCTGGTGCACTGGCGCGATGGTGCCCCTGGTGCCCCGGCGCGGTGGTGCCCCTTCCCCTTCACGGCCCATGGGGGGGGGGGGTCATAACCCCCGTGACCCCGCCCCCGGATCCGCCACTGACATAGGTACTTCAAAGGATACCGGTGGCGGTGGTGCCCCTGGTAGGTACATACATCAACTATATACCAAGTGCCATTTCTTTAAAACTATTTTGTTTAACTATCGCCATCACAAAAATAAACGTTTTTGTTTTGTTTTACTGCCATTGTGCTGGTACCCCTGATAGGCCGGTGATGGGCCCCAAGGGGTGGGGGTGGGGGTCATGACCCCCGTGACCCCCCCCCCCCCCACCCTGGATCCGCCACTGCATAATAGACAGAGTGCAAGACATATTGTCCATACCATTTCGTCAAAGAGAAATACCAGATTTTCGTGGGACCGAAATTCGTTACCAAGTACTTGAGAATACCAGTCGCTAAAAGTGTGGAACGCTTATGAACTTGAAATATCTTTCTGTAGGAATGGTTATATGCAAAATGTGATCAATTTACAATAGGTATATTTTGGTCTCGTCTGTCGATTTCAAGTAATAACTCCATTGTTGTGGGAAAAGGTTAATATTTCCTTTTAACAGCCGTATTATGACACAGACAATAACCGGACGTGTCCATGCAGGAAATGGCCAAACCCGGTTTCCACGCTCGCAGGCTGTCTGATCACAAATGTTCTGCGGCGCAGTCTAACCTCGCAGGTGTACTGCGGTGCAATCTAA
>JAXIVJ010013503.1:0-10000 GCA_036785665.1 Chirona hameri | reverse complement strand
GCGGTGTGCGGTGTGCGGTGTGCGGTGTGCGGTGTGCGGTGTGCGGTGTGCGGTGTGCGGTGTGCGGTGTGCGGTGTGCGGTGTGCGGTGTGCGGTGTGCGGTGTGCGGTGTGCGGTGTGCGGTGTGCGGTGTGCGGTGTGCGGTGTGCGGTGTGCGGTGTGCGGTGTGCGGTGTGCGGTGTGCGGTGTGCGGTGTGCGGTGTGCGGTGTGCGGTGTGCGGTGTGCGGTGTGCGGTGTGCGGTGTGCGGTGTGCGGTGTGCGGTGTGCGGTGTGCGGTGTGCGGTGTGCGGTGTGCGGTGTGCGGTGTGCGGTGTGCGGTGTGCGGTGTGCGGTGTGCGGTGTGCGGTGTGCGGTGTGCGGTGGGCGGTGGGCGGTGGGCGGTGGGCGGTGGGCGGTGGGCGGTGGGCGGTGGGCGGTGGGCGGTGGGCGGTGGGCGGTGGGCGGTGGGCGGTGGGCGGTGGGCGGTGGGCGGTGGGCGGTGGGCGGTGGGCGGTGGGCGGTGGGCGGTGGGCGGTGTGTGGTGTGTGTGTGTGTGTGTGTGTGTGTGTGTGTGTGTGTGTGTGTGTGTGTGTGTGTGTGTGTGTGTGTGTGTGTGTGTGTGTGTGTGTGTGTGTGTGTGTGTGTGTGTGTGTGTGTGTGTTTTATGTGTGTGTGTGTGTGTGTGTTGTGCGGTACAGTCTACCAACACAGATGCACATTAGCTGCCTTATTACTTCCGTTATCGGGATTTAGATGGTCAGGTCGCAGCTTTATGTCAGTTGCCCTGCCGTGTTACAGTACTGTTTGGTGTGCCAAAACAGTTATAACGGGTGCACTGCGAAGCAGACATGCCATAACACAAATCCTGAGTGCACATCACACATCGTTTTTAACCCGCGCCGTGCCGGTGCTCGGCGCCCTCTTCGCCGTGCCGGGGGGGGGGGCGTCTGAATGCCCCCCTTCTAGCTCGGCTCGTATGGGAAGTAGGCGGAATCCAAAAACACCCGTTCGATAGCTCGCCAAAAAGCATGTCGAAACTATTTCGGTATTTTGTTTTGGCTCAGGTCAATATTGATGTCACCAGAGGTCATCAAAGGTCACATTTTCCAAGTACAGGACTTTGCTCCAGACACACCCACATATCTGGGGAACTACGATAGCTAGGAACAAACGAGATAAAAAATAACAATCGAAAGCTCATATAAAATTCAATTGCGATCAGTGTCCTTATATTTTAGCTCAGGTCAACAGTTTAGGCTATAGATGTCATGTCACCAAAAGTCCACGATGACATTTTCTTCCCAAAAACCTTTTCGTGAATAACTTTTTATTGGTTGAATATAAAACAATCATTTTAGCACCATCGTGTTTTTCTCGTCAAGATGCTTCAAATAATATTAATGGTGACCAGGCTAGGTCAACTTCAAAATTTGACCTGAGGTCAAGGTCATTTGGTCACCAAGGTAGGTCATGCTGCATATGGGGCGACGCGACTGGACGAGACAAACACAGTGGTGTCATTCGCACGTATCTAACTTTATGCTATCAAGAGTTATTGGCACACAAATACTGGTCACATCAGATGACTTCAGCTGACCTTGCAGAGGTTACTGAGCAACAATTTCACCCGTGTCATCAAGAATGAGATAAAATAACACGATTGTGAAATAATTGGTCTGATCTAATGCATATTTTCTGAATAGGAAGCATTTGTATATTTTCCTATTGACTTATAATTGGGAGGTCACGAAATTGACCTGACCTTAGGTCACCGATATAAGAAATCCGCGATAAACGAATTGTAGGTACGTATGACATTATGAATTCCAGTAAGTTTCAAATTTCTCGGACAAACACTGTGGCCCCCGGCAAAGTCGGATAAGAGTTCACACTTAGTGCATATTGCCAACTCACACTTCTTTGAATTTATTGATAGCTGGCGTCACTGTCGCTACATGAAGTCCAATCAATTATCTCTCATCGGCCATGCTTATGGCGGCGATATGTAGATAACAGATATATGTATATGTAGTATGTAGATATCATATGTAGAAGTATGACCACAGGCACTTCTCGAAAACCATACATTTGCGTACTCTTGCCCGATAGGGTGGGCAAGATTCATTCTCGCTGCCATCTTCACAAGGCCAGTCACTGGGAATCTTGCTAGGACTCCTTAGTCCCTAAGCACTCACTGCGGGTAAGAGTACGCACTCCTCGGCACATCGAACTTGGCGTATATAAGAGGAAAACATAGCTGGAGCATTCCAGGACAGATCGACCAAAACAATCTCGAAATAACACCCTACTTCTCATATTTCGATAAAACTACGTGTCAATGGGTTATCTGGGGTGCAGATTCACGCTGTGAACTTTTCAGCCCCGTCCGTCAAACGGTTTCGAGTTACAGCCTCGGACAACTTTGTAATGTCAAGCAAAACTCTAATTTGCATAGGGCAATATCTCCCATCTAAATCATGTGAGTCATATAAACCTTTATATCATCAGAATCATCAGGAGCCATATATTAATATGATTATAACCATTTTCTTGAAAACTCGAGAGAAAAATTGGAATTCCAACACGTGATCTCAGGTCAAATGACGTGATTTGATAATGTCTCCATTTAAAATTCGTTTTTTTCAATGCCAGAATCGACTTCGATAAATTAGCCTTCGATAGTAGGAGAATTGGAGATAGCTTGTTTCACTAAAAAAAAAAAAATGTACTCAGTGTCAGCACTCAGCAGCACATCTTTGGTAATAACTTTGCACGTATTTGTGCTAAAGAGCAAAATTAAACGGCATTATGCTTATCTCATCGAGGTGTTTTCAATGATATATAACATCAGGCCTGTAGTTGCTCTGTGACCTCAAGGTCACGTTACCTGATGTCACCCGGTGCAGTCCACGTCATATCAACCAAGCCATAACATCCTACTTATCATATTTCGATTGAAATAGGTGTCGGGGGTGATCTGGGCCATATATTCACGCTGTAAAATTTCCAGCCCCGTCCGTCGAACGGTTTTCGAGTTATAGCCTCAGGCAAGGGCGGATCCAGCCGGCCGTTTTTTTTTTGGGGGGGGGCACACCGTTTTTTTGCGGACCTTACCTACCCCCAATTTTGAATTTCTTCCCGGATTTGGGCCACTTTATTTTGCAACCACACGATTTCGAATTTTGTATATATATTTTTTTAGGTTTTTGACCTTTTGGGATATCGAAAAAGGCTTGGCGAAAAAGGCTTGAAATGTCAGCTTGCAGTTTGTCCGACATTGCCTTACACTGAGCAAAACTATGTCAATTGTCAGCTGTACCCAGGGGCGTCGCCGATCATTTTTGAGTGGGGGTCGGCTAAAATGACGAAAAAAATGTGCCCCAATTTGTTATGCGTGTATTTAAGTCTTTGCAGCATTTTTAATGTGGATTTGCATGTTATAATAGGTACTTGTTATTTAGCGCCGCGAAGCGGCGCGTTTTTGTTTTCGGGTTTGCCTGATAAAACCCAGAAACATAGGCATTTTTAGCTTCTTAGCCTTGTAGAGGATAAGAAGCTAAAAATGTTATTCATTCAATTCAGCGTTACGACGAAACGAAGACGATGACGATGGCTTCGTTGTGACGATGGCCACTGACATTTTAATTTTAGGTCGTGGAAAACGAAATTTTAATATTGGAACCAGACCGTGAGTGGAGCAAAGCCTCAGGTGACACATTTTTCTGGTTGGACATCTCGGTATGATGAAAAATGTTGAAATGAAGGTAGTTTTTCGTATACTCGGATAGTAAATCACGATGACCGGTGGCAGTCCGCGCTCAATAGTACATATGATAATCATAACTGTAGTCTGTATGCATACCTATGTACCGAACTGTAACAAACAACTGGTAACGGTGCATATTGTTTCAAAGTAGCAAGAGGCAGACCGACATTTCCGCGCATAAATGGTCCCTGTGGATCTGAAGGAGCCTGGAGGAGATGGCTTGGGGAGATAGTCCTGGCCTGGTCCCCCCTATTAACTCTTCGGGCCAGCAAGTTGGGCACCTCTGGAACAGCTTCCGGTTGTCGAGGTCCGCGTCTTTGCGTTCGCGTCGCCTTCTTCGGAAATGGGCAGACTAGCTAAACATGTAGCCCGCTTTAAAGTTAATATGTTATGAAGAGATTTGGCCCTGGGGCCAGCAATTACCGCCAAGAAGAGCCTTTGCAAGACACTAAATGGAATTAATTTTCCAAATTTGTATATGCAATTGCGAAACTTGTGTCATGCCGTGAAACGGCGAGAAATTTTACAGTTTTTGACTGTGGCTAGCTGGATTTTGACTGCTGCAATTTTGGGATGCCCAGCACCGTTCTAAAAACGCAAATATAGCATGTATTATACTTCACGTCTGGGGGGGGGGGGGGCAAAACATAGTTTGGCCCCCCTTAAACAGGCTTTGGGAGGGGGGGGGGGGGGGCATGGCCCCGTTTATGTAATCTTTTTAGACAAATTCTAATACAAAATCAAAATTTTGACATGTGACCTCAGGTCAGGTGAAGTGATTTAGTAATGTTCTCAGTTAAGCTAAGGTCCTGCAGTGAGTGCCTCCAGGGGTCATGCTATGCATCATTGAATGCAGCTCCACGAGACAAATATAATGCCGTTGAGTTAAGCTCTCCAGCACAATTACGTCCAAAATTATTACCAAAGACGTGCTGGTGACCATTATTTTTCCAAATACAAAAATATACATAAAATATTTAGAGAAAACCCCTACCTCCAATGTACGTACCATCGAAAGTTAATTTATATATATGGTAGGATAAGACAGACGTATTTTTAAGGCTCGGCCAAAATTGTACATTTTGGCGCAGTTGGACGATATTTGCAGCTTATTTATATACTGGCAGTGAGCTAATATAGTGAAGAACTTAAATATGTTATCTTTATTGGTGCACTTTATTTGGATAAGAAGAAATACGGTGCTATATTTTCATTATTTTCAGCATTTGTATCTCTTTGGATCGAATTTTCAAGCAAGCAAGTCATAATTTTCAGGCTTGAATTTTCGTTTCGCGCGCCAAGAACCTCGAGACTTCTGAAAGAACTTCTGTACAATGAGATATCGAAAAACAAGTGCCGTAGACATGGTGAAAATTAATTTCAAACCACCTGTGACTTCATGCAAGATGTTTACCAATGCTGACAGCTGAAGTATTGTATTTGCTAATGAGAGAGAAAATGCAGTATCGAAGACACAACGAAACGAAACTCATGCTATCATCGCCCTCCTATACGTTGTGCTGTAATCTGTGAATTTTACACTGTGCCTTGTCATTTCCTTTTCTGTTTCAACCTGTCTGTTGAGCAGCGCAGCGCCCAGCTGGCAGCAGCGCGCCACAGACATGCCATTGTTCTATATCCGCCTATACGCACTCATAACGACGGGCTCTGAAAAGCCATGGGTTTACTGTGGATGTTCCCGAATACAATCTAATCGAAGGCTAATGTATCGAAGGCGATTCTGGCATGGAAAAAAACGAATTTTAAATGACCACATTATAAAATCACGTGATCTGGCCGAAGATCACATGTAAAAATTCCAAAAATGTCGAAAAGAAAGAAAAAATCATATTAATATATTGTACTTCTCAATTCTTATGATATGGTGGTGGCTGGCCCATGGTGGCTAACAAAATAGCTCTCTAATTTTGTTTGTATGACATTACAAAGTTGCCCAAGCTGTAACTCGAAAACGGTTCGACGGACGGAGCTGAAAATTTCACCATGTGAATCTACGGCCCAGATAACCTCCGAGACGTAGTTTTATCGAAATCTGAGGTGGATGGTGTTATAGCTTGGTCGATCTGTCGTGGAACGCTCCAGCTGCCGTGTGTTTCAGTGACAGGAACCTTTGCAATGAATGCAAATATAAACTCCCGCTCTTACGCGCTGATGGCCAGGCATGTACCCGTGGGTATCACTGCCGGGGTATCAATGCCGGGGTATCAATGCCGAGGTATCAATGTCGGAGTATCAATGCCGAGGTATCAATAACGTGGAATCAATGCCGGGGTATCAATGCCGGGGTATCAATGTCGGAGTATCAATGCCGGGGTATCAATGCCGGGGTATCAATGCCGGGGTATCAATGCCGGGGTATCAATGCCGGGGTATCAATGCCGGGGTATCAATAACGTGGTATCAATGTCGGGGTATCAATGCCGGGGTATCAATGTCGGGGTATCAATGCCGAGGTATCAATGTCGGAGTATCAATGCCGGGGTATCAATAACGTGGAATCAATGCCGGGGTATCAATGCCGGGGTATCAATGTCGGAGTATCAATTCCGGGGTATCAATGCCGGGGTATCAATGCCGGGGTATCAATGGCGGGGTATCAATGCCGGGGTACCAATGCCGGGGTATCAATGCCGGGGTATCAATGCCGGGGTATCAATGCCGGGGTATCAATGCCGGGGTATCAATAACGTGGTATCAATGTCGGGGTATCAATGTCGGGGTATCAATGTCGGGGTATCAATGCCGGGGTATCAATGCCGGGGTATCAATGCCGGGGTATCAATAACGTGGTATCAATGCCGGGGTATCAATGCCGGGGTATCAATGCCGGGGTATCACTGCCGGGGTATCAATGCCGGGGTATCAATGTCGGAGTATCAATGCCGGGGTATTAATGCCGGGGTATCAATGTCGGAGTATCACTGCCGGGGTATCAATGCCGGGGTATCAATGCCGGGGTATCAATGCCGGGGTATCAATGCCGGGGTATCAATGTTGGAGTATCAATGCCGGGGTATCAATAACGTGGTATCAATGCCGGGGTAGCACTGCCGGGGTATCAATGCATGTCGCTGTTCAAGTTCAATAATTCGATCTAAAAAATGATCATTAACGAATCAACGATCAAATATGTGCACTTTTACTTTACCAGCTCGGATACTGAAAGTCTGCTTCATATTTAAAGTGTCAAACGTTTATTGGGTAATATTATTCAGTAAAGGTTGTATTGGGTAATAATAATCAGTAAAGGTTTTAGGTTTGTGTGCGTACTCTTGCCCTCCAGAGCAACGCGTCGCGTGACACTATGACAATGACTGACCACTGGGGGCAATGACTGACCACTGGGGGCAATGACTGATCACTGGGGGGCAATGACTGACCACTGGGGGCAATGACTGACCACTGGGGGCAATGACTGACCACTGGGGGCAATGACTGACCACTGGGGGCAATGACTGACCACTGGGGGGGGGGGGGCAATGACTGACCACTGGGGGCAATGACTTACCACTGGGGGCCATGACTGACCACTGGGGACAATGACTGACCACTGGGGGCAATGACTGACCACTGGGGACAATGACTGACCACTGGGGGCAATGACTGACCACTGGGGACAATGACTGACCACTGGGGGCAATGACTGACCACTGGGGGCAATGACTGACCACTGGGGGCAATGACTGACCACTGGGGGCAATGACTGACCACTGGGGGCAATGACTGACCACTGGGGGCAATGACTGACCACTGGGGGCAATGACTGACCACTGGGGGGCAATGACTGACCACTGGGGGCAATGACTGACCACTGGGGGCAATGACTGACCACTGGGGGCAATGACTGACCACTGGGGCAATGACTGACCACTGGGGGCAATGACTGACCACTGGGGGCAATGACTGACCACTGGGGGCAATGACTGACCACTGGGGGCAATGACTGACCACTGGGGGCAATGACTGACCACTGGGGGCAATGACTGACCACTGGGGGCAATGACTGACCACTGGGGGCAATGACTGACCACTGGGGGCAATGACTGACCACTGGGGGCAATGACTGACCACTGGGGACAATGACTGACCACTGGGGACAATGACTGACCACTGGGGGCAATGACTGACCACTGGGGGCAATGACTGACCACTGGGGGCAATGACTGACCACTGGGGGCAATGACTGATCACTGGGGCCAATGACTGACCACTGGGGGCAATGACTGACCACTGGGGGCAATGACTGACCACTGGGGGCAATGACTGACCACTGGGGACAATGACTGACCACTGGGGGCAATGACTGACCACTGGGGGCAATGACTGACCACTGGGGGCAATGACTGACCACTGGGGGCAATGACTGACCACTGGGGGCAATGACTGACCACTGGGGGCAATGACTGACCACTGGGGGCAGTGACTGACCACTGGGGACAGTGACTAACCACTGGGGGCAATGACTGACCACTGGGGGCAATGACTGACCACTGGGGGCAATGACTGACCACTGGGGGCAATGACTGACCACTGGGGGCAATGACTGACCACTGGGGGCAATGACTGACCACTGGGGGCAATGACTGACCACTGGGGGCAATGACTGACCACTGGGGGCAATGACTGACCACTGGGGGCAATGACTGACCACTGGGGGCATTGACTGACCACTGGGGACAATGACTGACCACTGGGGGCAATGACTGATCACTGGGGGCAATGACTGACCACTGGGGGGCAATGACTGACCACTGGGGGCAATGACTGACCACTGGGGGCAATGACTGACCACTGGGGGCAATGACTGACCACTAGGGGCAATGACTGACCACTGGGGGCAATGACTGACCACTGGGGGCAATGACTGACCACTGGGGGCAATGACTGACCACTGGGGGCAATGACTAACCACTGGGGGCAATGACTGACCACTGGGGGCAATGACTGACCACTGGGGGCAATGACTGACCACTGGGGGCAATGACTGACCACTGGGGGCAATGACTGACCACTGGGTGCAATGACTGACCACTGGGGGCAATGACTGACCACTGGGGGCAATGACTGATCACTGGGGGCAATGACTGACCACTGGGGGGCAATGACTGACCACTGGGGGCAATGACTGGCCACTGGGGGCAATGACTGACCACTGGGGGCAATGACTGACCACTGGGGGCAATGAATGGCCACTGGGGGCAATGACTGACCACTGGGGGCAATGACTGACCACTGGGGGCAATGACTGACCACTGGGGGCAATGACTGACCACTGGGGGCAATGACTGACCACTGGGGGCAATGACTGACCACTGGGGGCAATGACTGACCACTGGGGGCAATGACTGACCACTGGGGGCAATGACTGACCACTGGGGGCAATGACTGATCACTGGGGGCAATGACTGACCACTGGGGGGCAATGACTGACCACTGGGGGCAATGACTGACCACTGGGGGCAATGACTGACCACTGGGGGCAATGACTGACCAGTGGGGGCAATGACTGACCACTGGGGGCAATGACTGACCACTGGGGGCAATGACTGACCCCTGGGGGCAATGACTGACCACTGGGGGCAATGACTGACCACTGGGGGCAATGACTGACCTTACGAAAACCATCACGTCGAAAAATGTTCAAGATAGTCACATCTGCAAAAACTTACAACTGCACCTCGCATGAAAATCCCTATGCTCTGCTTGGATGCGAAGTTTCATGACCGTTATCATGGCGGGATGTCTACACTTCGTTTCGGCTTACCACCCCACAGAGAAGAGACGCCACTCACGAATTCAATCACCCGAGGTGACGTCATTCACAGTGCTTCTTCGGCGAATCAATGTTTCATCATCAGCTGAGCCATTGTGTGAAGTGAATCAATGGAGTGTGATGGGGTCGTGCGGATGACAATGCATGCAGCACTACAGTACACCATACGCGAGCGTCCTATTCATTCTCGCTGCCATCTTCACAAGGCCAGTCGCTGGAAATCTTGCTAGGACTCCCTCAGCCACTGGGAGGGCTCCCTCAGCCACTGGGAGGGCTCTCTCGGTCACTGGGAGGGCTCCCTCGGTCACTGGGAGGGCTCCCTCGGCCACTGGAAGGGCTCCCTCGGTCACTGGGAGGGCTCCCTCGGTCACTGGGAGGGCTCCCTCGGCCACTGGGAGGGCTCCCTCGGTCACTGGGAGGGTTCCCTCGGTCACTGGGAGGGCTCCCTCGGCCACTGGGA
>JAXIVJ010013502.1:2500-37015 GCA_036785665.1 Chirona hameri | reverse complement strand
TCCTATAATACATTGCCATGCAATGGGGTACTGCGAGGTGGAATGAGGTGGAATGAGTTGGAATGAGGTGGAATGAGGTGGAATGAGGTGGAATGAGGTGGAATGAGGAATGAGGTGGAATGAGGAATGAGGTGTGTGGTGGAATGTGAAACAATGTGTTGAATTATAGTACAGTTTGGGTACTCAGTTGAGTACAGGCTGAGTACCCAAAGTGTTGTGTTGTGTATTTGCAGTTCAAATGAGTATCGTGTTGTGCACAGTTCAGTTCAGTCCTGAGTGTTGTGTTGTTCACAGTTCAGCTGAGACCTGAGTGTGGTGGTGTGTTCAGTTCAGCTGAGACCTGAGTGTGGTGGTGTGTTCAGTTCAACTGAGACCTGAGTGTTGTGGTGTGTTAACAGTTCAGCTGAGACCTGAGTGTTGTGTTGTTCACAGTTCAGCTGAGACCTGAGTGTTGTGTTGTTCACAGTTCAGTTGAGACCTGAGTGTTGTGTTGTTCACAGTTCAGTTGAGTGTTGTGTTGTTCACAGTCAACTGAAACCTGAGTGTTGTGGTGTTCACAGTTCAGTTGAGACCTGAGTGTTGTGGTGTTCACAGTTCAGCTCAGTCCTGAATGTTGTGGTGTTCACAGTTCAGCTGAGACCTGAGTGTTGTGTTGTTCACAGTTCAGTTGAGTGTTGTGTTGTTCACAGTTCAGTTGAGTGTTGTGTTGTTCACAGTCAACTGAAACCTGAGTGTTGTGGTGTTCACAGTTCAGCTGAGACCTGAGTGTTGGGTTGTTCACAGTTCAGCTGATACCTGAGTATCGTGTTGTTCACAGTTCAGTTGATACCTGAGCGTTTTGGTGTTCACAGTTCAGTTGAGTGTTGTGTTGTTCACAGTCAACTGAAACCTGAGTGTTGTGCTGTTCACAGTTCAGCTGATACCTGAGTGTTGTGTTGTTCACAGTCAGCTGAGACCTGAGTATCGTGTTGTTCACAGTTCAGTTGATACCTGAGCGTTGTGTTGTTCACAGTTCAGTTGAGTGTTGTGTTGTTCACAGTCAACTGAAACCTGAGTATTGTGCTGTTCACAGTTCAGCTGATACCTGAGTGTTGTGTTGTTCACAGTCAGCTGAGACCTGAGTGTTGTGTTGTTCACAGTTCAGCTGATACCTGAGTATTGTGTTGTTCACAGTCAACTGAGACCTGAGTGTTGTGTTGTTCACAGTTCAGTTGAGTGTTGTGCTGTTCACAGTTCAGCTGAGACCTGAGTGTTGTGGTGTTCACAGTTCAGCTCAGTCCTGAATGTTGTGTTGTTCACAGTTCAGCTGATACCTGAGTGTTGTGTTGTTCACAGTTCAGTTGAGACCTGAGTGTTGTGTTGTTCACAGTTCAGCTGATACCTGAGTATTGTGTTGTTCACAGTCAACTGAGACCGGAGTGTTGTGGTGTTCACAGTTCAGCTCAGTCCTGAATGTTGTGTTGTTCACAGTTCAGCTGATACCTGAGTGTTGTGTTGTTCACAGTTCAGTTGAGACCTGAGTGTTGTGTTGTTCACAGTTCAGCTGATACCTGAGTATTGTGTTGTTCACAGTCAACTGAGACCTGAGTGTCATGTTGTGTTCAGTTCAGCTGATACCTGAGTATTGTGTTGTTCACAGTCAACTGAGACCTGAGTGTTGTGTTGTGTTCACAGTTCAGCTGAGACCTGAGTGTTGTGGTGTTCACAGTTCAGCTCAGTCCTGAATGTTGTGGTGTTCACAGTTCAGCTAAGACCTGAGTGTTGTGGTGTTCACAGTTCAGTTGAGACCTGAGGGTTGTGTTGTTCACAGTTCAGTTGAGTGTTGTGTTGTTCACAGTCAACTGAAACCTGAGTGTTGTGGTGTTCACAGTTCAGTTGAGACCTGAGTGTTGTGTTGTTCACAGTTCAGCTGATACCTGAGTATTGTGTTGTTCACAGTCAACTGAGACCTGAGTGTCGTGTTGTTCACAGTTCAGCTGATACCTGAGTATTGTGGTGTTCACAGTTCAGCTCAGTCCTGAATGTTGTGGTGTTCACAGTTCAGCTAAGACCTGAGTGTTGTGGTGTTCACAGTTCAGTTGAGACCTGAGTGTTGTGTTGTTCACAGTTCAGTTGAGTGTTGTGTTGTTCACAGTCAACTGAAACCTGAGTGTTGCGGTGTTCACAGTTCAGTTGAGACCGGAGTGTTGTGTTGTTCACAGTTCAGCTGATACCTGAGTATTGTGTTGTTCACAGTCAACTGAGACCTGAGTGTCGTGTTGTGTTCAGTTCAGCTGAGTGTTGTGTTGTTCACAGTCAACTGAGACCTGAGTGTCGTGTTGTGTTCAGTTCAGCTGATACCAGAGTATTGTGTTGTTCACAGTCAACTGAGACCTGAGTGTCGTGTTGTGTTCAGTTCAGCTGATACCTGAGTGTTGTGTTGTTCACAGTCAACTGAGACCTGAGTGTCGTGTTGTGTTCACAGTTCAGCTGAAACCTGAGTGTTGTGGTGTTCACAGTTCAGTTGAAACCTGAGTGTTGTGTTGTTCACAGTTCAGCTGATACCTGAGTATTGTGTTGTTCACAGTCAACTGAGACCTGAGTGTCGTGTTGTTCACAGTTCAGCTGATACCTGAGTATTGTGTTGTTCACAGTCAACTGAGACCTGAGTGTCGTGTTGTGTTCACAGTTCAGCTGAGACCTGAGTGTTGTGGTGTTCACAGTTCAGCTCAGTCCTGAATGTTGTGGTGTTCACAGTTCAGCTGAGACCTGAGTGTTGTGTTGTTCACAGTTCAGTTGAGTGTTGTGTTGTTCACAGTTCAGTTGAGTGTTGTGTTGTTCACAGTCAACTGAAACCTGAGTGTTGTGGTGTTCACAGTTCAGCTGAGACCTGAGTGTTGGGTTGTTCACAGTTCAGCTGATACCTGAGTATCGTGTTGTTCACAGTTCAGTTGATACCTGAGCGTTGTGTTGTTCACAGTTCAGTTGAGTGTTGTGTTGTTCACAGTCAACTGAAACCTGAGTGTTGTGCTGTTCACAGTTCAGCTGATACCTGAGTGTTGTGTTGTTCACAGTCAGCTGATACCTGAGTGTTGTGTTGTTCACAGTTCAGCTGAGACCTGAGTGTTGTGTTGTTCACAGTCAACTGAGACCTGAGTGTCGTTTTGTGTTCAGTTCAGCTGAGTGTTGTGTTGTTCACAGTGCAGTTGAGTGTTGTGCTGTTCACAGTTCAGCTGAGACCTGAGTGTTGTGGTGTTCACAGTTCAGCTCAGTCCTGAATGTTGTGTTGTTCACAGTTCAGCTGATACCTGAGTGTTGTGTTGTTCACAGTTCAGTTGAGACCTGAGTGTTGTGTTGTTCACAGTTCAGCTGATACCTGAGTATTGTGTTGTTCACAGTCAACTGAGACCGGAGTGTCGTGTTGTGTTCAGTTCAGCTGATACCTGAGTATTGTGTTGTTCACAGTCAACTGAGACCTGAGTGTTGTGTTGTGTTCACAGTTCAGATGAGACCTGAGTGTTGTGGTGTTCACAGTTCAGCTCAGTCCTGAATGTTGTGGTGTTCACAGTTCAGCTAAGACCTGAGTGCTGTGGTGTTCACAGTTCAGTTGAGACCTGAGGGTTGTGTTGTTCACAGTTCAGTTGAGTGTTGTGTTGTTCACAGTCAACTGAAACCTGAGTGTTGGGGTGTTCACAGTTCAGTTGAGACCTGAGTGTTGTGTTGTTCACAGTTCAGCTGATACCTGAGTATTGTGTTGTTCACAGTCAACTGAGACCTGAGTGTCGTGTTGTTCACAGTTCAGCTGATACCTGAGTATTGTGTTGTTCACAGTCAACTGAGACCTGAGTGTCGTGTTGTGTTCAGTTCAGTTGAGTGTTGTGTTGTTCACAGTCAACTTAAACCTGAGTGTTGTGGTGTTCACAGTTCATTTGAGACCTGAGTGTTGTGTTGTTCACAGTTCAGCTGATACTTGAGTATTGTGTTGTTCACAGTCAACTGAGACCTGAGTGTCGTGTTGTGTTCAGTTTAACTGAGACCTGAGTGTTGTGTTGTTCACAGTTCAGCTCAGTCCTGAATGTTGTGGTGTTCACAGTTCAGCTAAGACCTGAGTGTTGTGGTGTTCACAGTTCAGTTGAGACCTGAGTGTTGTGTTGTTCACAGTTCAGTTGAGTGTTGTGTTGTTCACAGTCAACTGAAACCTGAGTGTTGTGGTGTTCACAGTTCAGTTGAAACCTGAGTGTTGTGTTGTTCACAGTTCAGCTGATACCTGAGTATTGTGTTGTTCACAGTCAACTGAGACCTGAGTGTTGTGCTGTTCACAGTTCAGCTGAGTCCTGAGTGTTGTGGTGTTCACAGTTCAGCTGAGACCTGAGTATTGTGTTGTGTTCAGTTCAGTTGCGTATTGTGTTGTTCACAGTCAACTGAGACCTGAGTGTCGTGTTGTGTTCAGTTCAACTGAGACCTGAGTGTTGTGTTGTTCACAGTTCAGCTGATACCTGAGTATTGTGTTGTTCACAGTCAACTGAGACCTGAGTGTCGTGTTGTGTTCAGTTCAACTGAGACCTGAGTGTCGTGTTGTGTTCAGTTCACCTGTGTGTGTTGCTAAGTTTTGCCTACTACAGTTCAGCTGAGTGTCGGTGTGTTGTGTACAGTTCAGCTGTTTGCCGTTGTCATGGTGATGCGCGGCGAGGGCTACCTGACCGAGCTGGGACTCTCCCCCGTGGCTCCTATCCCCGGACTGCTATGGCCTGCGGGAACCTACACACCTTTTCGTCTGAACCGCGCCATCAAACGCGACAGGCAGGACACGTGAGTGACGTCATCGGTGCTGCTGACAAGATAGTGACGTCAGTGGTGTTGATAACTTATCTTAGTTAGTGGCGCCTTGGTGACCGAGGCTAGACAATTAATCGGGGCCATGCATTGTTATAACAGTTCCTGTGTGTTGTGTTTTGCATGTTCCATAGGCGTTAGTGCGCTGCTGTGGGGAGGTAGGACTTGGTACATTCATATCATGAAGGTGGTCATGCGATCGATGCAGTGGTCATTAAAACAACACAAGGAGGCAGTGCCAGTTAAATTTCAGCCATTCGCTATAAATGCGGAATAGGAATGGTGCCGGACCCCTGGATGGTGTCATTGGTGACCTAAGGTCACTGAAGCATCACGTCAAGGAAGCGATAGTCACTCGGTGACTCGGTGAAAATAAGACGAAACAGCTCGTAACAAAGGTGTAGCTCGTTAAACAGCACATTAATCACCGCCGATTTCTGACTGTCGGCCCAATGGAAAGGGAAAATAATCTAGCAATCTACCTAATGTGTAAGGCTATCGTGATGAAAGGTCAAGATCAAGGTACTACGATACAGCCTCGGGTGACACTTGACTTGACAGATTACGGACTTGGCGAGGCCAGGCATGAAAGTTGCATGACAAAGCAGAGATGGTGCCGATAATGCTGGAACTTTGCTGCGTGACAAGATGGGGCATACCTGTACATTATGAATGTACTGGAACTTTACTGCGTGACAAGATGGGGCATACCTATACATTATGAATGTACTGAAACTTTGCTGCGTGGCAAGATGGGGCATACCTGTACATTATGAATGTACTGGAACTTCGCTGCGTGACAAGATGGGGCATACCTATACATTATGAATGTACTGAAACTTTGCTGCGTGGCAAGATGGGGCATACCTGTACATTATGAATGTACTGAAACTTCGCTGCGTGACAAGATGGGGCATACCTGTACATTATGAATGTACTGAAACTTTGCACCGATGTGGAATTTGCGAATTAACCCTCGCCCTACGGGGGGCTGACACCCCCCCCCCCCGAGGTTTTATTGAATAACTGTTTACACATGCGGCGCATCTTGGTAAAAATTTCCAGTACCTGAGTTTACAACGATTATACGTTTCCTGTCAAAATTTGAAGTGTATTGGAATAATTATTAGATCGTGACCTATGACCTTTTCGTCAAGGTCATGTCAGACCCCAAAGGGTCATTGACCTTCCCCAAATGTCACCAGTTGACCTAGATATTAAAAATGAGATGCCTTTGGATTTTCCTTATGACAGGCATCTCGCTACTCTTTACGGTGTCTCTCTTCTCTCTCCGGTCGGAAGTTATACTAAGCGCCCTGAACATGTGCAGTAATACAAATCGCATAGCAATTCTCATCTATGGTGATGATTTCTGTGACCTAAGAGGTCATTAACTGGCCCAGACCTAAACATCGATATATTTCCAGATTGCTAATACAACGTCCAACATTTTGACGCTAACCAAATCGTTGTATACTCATCACTGTGGTAATGACGACGGACAGAGAAAAACCGCTATTCTTGGACGTGGTTGATCTTAGGTCATTCAATTGACCTGGAAGGTCACCCGTTGATCTGAAACATAGAAATCGCATGCTGTTAGATTCCTCTCATGACAGGCAACATGCTAGTTCTTACCACATTGCTCTATGTATGTTGCTTGGTTTGGAAGTTAACAGGGGAGGGAGCTGTCATCCTCCCCCCGTAGGGCGAAGGTGAGAAACGGTCCCCGTACGGCGAGGGTTAAATGCTTCAAAGTTGAGAAGGCGGTAGGCATTTAAAGTAAGTATGGATCTTCAGTGCTTATCCATAGCTTAATTTATACTGGAATGTGCTGGAAGATTTCGTTTAAATTATGTTATTTTGACACATACGAATTCACACACGGTCTTGTGCTATTCGTCTTACCAGACCTTGACAGTTATTGGGCGACATCCAGTATGAACCCCGTTTAACCCTTTTTGTAACAGGCTCCTGGCTACCCCTATTTGTAACAGGGGGGGGGGGCGGATTCCGCCCCCCCCCCCGAGATCTCGAGATCTGCCCGTCCGATTTTCAAAAATGAAACGGCGTTTGGTTCCCCTCAACACGATCTACATTTATAAATAATAAACAAATATAAATTTGGGATAGGGGGCAACAGGAGGGCAAAAACTACAAATTTTAGTGGTATTTTTGATCCAACATAGCTTTCATGTTTATCGACCGATTTTAACACAACTAATAGGAAGCGATAGACATTGACTCGGAAAATGATATATGACGGTGACGTTTGAAAATTCAAAAATCATAGGCGTTTGCAGGTCACTCAATATGGGGGTGAAGTAAATGCGTAATAAAACCATTTTTTGATGTTGTTTTTTGATAAATGAAATGGTATGTGATTGAGACATTAGAAAAACAGTTATAAATCATATTTTTTGCCATAGGCAGTACCAGGTTAGTGAAAAAGGGGGGTAAAATTGGGAAAAATATTAACTGCAGACAAGTTGCTACCCAGCACTATAAATATGTTACTGATCATAGATAGTTCCTTTTTGCATGTTGTTCTTCATTATAGGCGTATCCAGGATCCAAACTAGGGCGGCGCAAGACCTTTTGATAAGTATATTATCCGCTATTATGATACTAACTAGTCAACAGTGACTATTTCACTTACAACTTCAAATAGCATTGCTTACCCCCCTTTTACCCTACCTGGACTCGCCTATTATCTTATAATCGTTCGTAGAGCATAATAATCTGTGTTGCGTGTTTCATCCGAAAACTGCAGTATGTTATGTCATTGTACGCCCATGCCTCTTAGTTTCCTTGCAATAATATGACCCCCTTTCTTCCATTCCTGAGCGCGCCTCTGCAAAAAAATGACTTTATTCCCTTTTCTGGTCTCAAATGTGCATATATTATTATAAGCTAAACGTATATTGCGCCGTTATCGCTGGCATATCGTCATCACCATGCCAGTCACACCCCTTTTCATGTTCCTGAACACGCCCCTTAAACTCTATATGTAATAAATTATGCAAATAATGGAAGCAGAAGCTATCTTTTACATCTTGATAGCTATAAATACCCCTTACATTGCTCTATTGGCTTCCCGCCAAGCATTGAATACTTCCTGGAACCCCCCCCCCATTTCAAGCACCTGAAACCGCCTCTGCCATGCAATTTTGTATGATATTTCATTAACATCATCTAATTTGCACTTGTTGCAATCACGGTAAGCCGTTGTAACTCCTTCATACTTGATGCAGTTTGGAAGAAACCGTGAAGATCGCATTTCCGTATTTTCGCCAAATGTCGCCTCCGAACCCACCCAAAACTGTGCCCTGGAACCGCCTCTGTTCAATTTAAGAACTCAAAATTTTGACTCCAAATGCGAAGTTCAATTCTATGAAAAGTCCCAAAATTTCATGGGCCTGCTTCCAGCCGTTCTGGAGATATCTGCGAAAAACATGAGAGGGGGGGGGGCAGAATCCGCCCCCTGTTACAAATAGGGTTAACCTTATTTGTAACAGGCTCCTGGCTACCCCTATTTGTAACAGGGGGGGGGCGGATTCGCCCCCCCCCCCGGAGATCTCGAGATCTACCCGTCCGATTTTCAAAAATGAAACGGTGTTTGGTTCTCCTCAACACGATCTACATTTATAAATAATAATACAATATACATTTGGGATAGGGGGGCAACAGGGGGGCAAAAACTACAAATTTTAGTGGTATTTTTGATCCAACATAGCTTTCATGTTTATCGACCGATTTTAACACAACTAATAGGCATCGATAGAGATTGAATTGGAAATTGATATATGACGGTGACGTTTGAAAATTCAAAAATAATAGGCGTTTGCAGGACACTCAATATGGGGGTGAAGTAAATGCGTAATAAACCATTTTTTGATGTTCTTTTTTTGATAAATGAAATGGTATGTGATTGAGACATTATAAAAAACAGTTATAAATTTTATTTTTGCCATAGGCGGTACCAGGTTAGTGAAAAAGGGGGGTAAAGTTGGGGAAAAATATTAACCGCAGACAAGTTGCTACCCAGCACTATAAATATGTTACTGATCGTAGATAGTTCCTTTTTGCATGTTGTACTTAATCATAGGCGTATACAGGATCCAAACTGGGGCGGCGCAAGACCTTTTGATAAGTATATTATCCGCTATTATGATACTAACTAGTCAACAGTGACTTTTTCACTTACAACTTCAATTAGCATTGCTTACCCCCTTTTTACCCTACCTGGACTCGCCTATTATCTTATAATCTCTCTTAGAGTAGACTGTGGTGCGTGTTTCATCCGAAAACTGCAGTATGTTATGTCATTGTACGCCTATGCCTCTTAGTTTCCTTGCAATAATATGACCCCCTTTCTTCCATTCCTGAGCGCGCCTCTGCAAACAATGACTTTATTCCCTTTTCTGGTCTCATATGTGCATATATCATTATAAGTTAAACGTATATTGCGCCGTTATCGCTGGCATATCGCCATCACCATGCCAGTCACCCCCTTTTCATGTGCCTGAACACGCCCCTGAAAATCTATATGTAATAAATTATGCAAATAATGGTAGCAGAAGCTATCTTTTACATCTTGATAGCTATACATACCCCTTACATTGCTCTATTGGCTTCCCGCCAAGCATTGAACACTTCCTGGAAACCCCCCTTTTCAAGCCCCTGAAACCGCCTCTGGCATGCAATTTTTATGATATTTCATTAACATCAAATTTGCACTTGTTCCAATCACCGTAAACCGATGTAACTCCTTCATACTTGAGGAAGTTAGGAAGAAACCGTGAAGATCGCATTTCCCTATTATCGACAAATGTCGCCTCCGAACCCACCCAAAACTGGGCCCTGGAACCGCCTCTGTTCAGGTTAAGAACTCAAAATTTTAACTCCAAATGCGGAGTTCAATTCTATGAAAAGTCCCAAAATTTAATGAGCCTGCTCCAAGCCGTTCTGCAGATATCTGCGAAAAACATGAGGGGGGGGGGGGCGGAATCCGCCCCCCCCCTCCCCTGTTACAAATAGGTTTAACACCTGCATTTCACTGCATATATTTCATTTTTCGGGCTTGCGCTGTGAGAATAAGTCATGAAAGCGCGACCAGTGCCGTCCTGAATAAAATACAACTCGCCGTTCATATATCTTCTGCAGGGCAGTGCGCCAGACACATGGCGACGTGACAAAGCTGTCTAAACTCCGTGTTAAACTCCGTGTTAAACTCCGTGTTAAACTCCGTGTTAAACTCCGTGTTAAACTCCGTGTTAAACTCCGTGTTAAACTCCGTGTTAAACTCCGTGTTAAACTCCGTGTTAAACTCCGTGTTATATCCCGTGTAGAAAGTAATGCCTCCTTTGACGGTGAGTTAATAACTCGCTGCCAACTCATGCCAGTGCAATAATAAGACGCCTCGCCGCGCCTCCCTGCATGACGAAGTAGGAAGCACAAGTTGAATAATTTAACAAATGGGCTGCTCATGGAGCATAAACTCACGGCGCGTGCGTTTCGTACGTTGTTGTCATGAAATAGTATTTTGTAATTGTACATTATATTTAACGAAGCACTTGAAATAATTACCATTACTCTGCTCTGTTCGAACAAACGCTACACAAACGCTACACGCTACACCAGATACATCCCTGGACTTCTTATAGACTAGGTTATATTGATAACTAGGTAAAGTCTGCATTTTCTGGAATGACATATTTTGATCATTAGGTGACTCACATGTCATTCGCTTTTCACATGATGGCGAAGTGGCACGCCGTCACACCAGGAAAGTATCTCATCTCTGTCTAAATTGATCTCAATAACGCATCGTGTTCGAACCTGTGACGTCACTTGAGTCGCCGAAATAATTGGAGACGCTCTTCCTGGTGGTATCTGGTGCATTTGGTGCATTTGGTGCATTTGGTGCATTTGGTGCATTTGATGCATTTGGTGCATTTGGTTTAAGCCACACTAATAACCGCAGGAAATACACACAACAATGTGAGACAGCCACTCGGGCTGACACTTTCTGGCTGACAACGACAACTGATTGCTAATCAGCTGAGTTGACCGCGTTTGATAAGACGACAAAGCTGTTAAATCGGACAGTTGACCTGACGCACGTCTGTGTCTTCTTCAGGCTGAAGTACCAGCAGGCGATGTTGGATCTGCGCCCAAAGCTGAGCTCCGGCAACAGGTAGGACCCTTCGGTGATGTGGTGACGTCACTGATGTGATTTTGTAATTTTGTAATTTTGTAATTTTTTAATTTTGTAATTGTGTAATGATGCAATGGTGTAATGATGTAATGATGTAACGATGTAACGATGCAATTATGTAAGGATGTAATGGTGTAATGGTGTAATGATGTAATTATGTAATTATGTAATGATGAAATGATGTAATGATGTAATTATTTAATAATGTGATGGGATGATGTCAGTCATGCACCTGTTTTCTCGTAAACATATGTATGCATTTAATTGATTTTGCACTAGTCTTAAATGCATTATCGGTGTTGACTTATGGCAAGGTTGGACTTATGGCAAGGTCGGCAAGGCAAGGGAGCCATACGTCAGTTTAAAAAAAGTATTGCTCAGAATTGCTAACCTAACTCTCATATTGCCAAAAAAAGATGGTTTAGTAAATAAAACACAAGATAGGAAGCTTTCGGCTTGCGCCTTCATCAGCCATGAAGGCAGGATGGCTGATGAAGGCGCAAGCCGAAAGCTTCCCTATCTTGTGTTTGATTTACTAAACCATCTTTTTTGGCAATATGAGAGTTAGGTTAGCAATTCTGATTATTATCATGTCTCTCAAAACTGTGTTGAAAAATATTCAAGATATTGACAAGATAAGATATTGCATTGAAAATTGGTATAGGTATACTTGGTGTACTTGGTTATCCAATAAGAACTCCGTTTTTTTTGCCATATCTATGACAATTTTGATTTTGTGGAAACTGTTCCGAAAAAAAAAAATTGGGGGGGAGGGGTAGAAACTCAAAATGTGGACAATATGTGATAGCCATTGTGAAGAAAGTGTCATTCCCTTTCTTTTGACGTTTTGTATTTGCGATTTCCATAAAACCTCTATTTTCTAAGATTTTGCAAACATTTAACCTTTTTTTCTCTCACCAAAAATAGCAGGATATGACGTCACTAAAACTTCATTATCTCACCAACTACTTGACTAATTTCATTAAAATTTTAACCCGCGCACTGCAGGGGGGTTGATTTCCGCCCCCCCCCCCTCCCCCACTCAGGTTTTTCAAAGATAGCGAAAAAACGGCGGCGCGCAGCGCCGCCGAGATTTCGCACACCTGTCAGCACATCAATTGCGCACACTTTGAAGAAGAAGAAAAAATAACCTCGGGTCATCTCAGGTCAGGTCACCAGGTGGGTCAAGTGACCCCACCTCCAAAACTGTTTGCAGTTGTGCCAAAGCCAAGGTTTTTCACCGATCAGTTTGAAACTTACAGGATGTCATGAGGGCATAAATACTTACAATTCTTTTATCTCGGAATTTTATATCGGTGACCTAAGGTCAGGTCAATTTGGTAACCTCCCCATAATAAATAAATGGGGAAATATACAAATGCTAAGGATATGCATGATATTGGTCCAATTACTTCTAGATCATGTTATTATATGATATTCTTGATGATCCAAGTGTAATTTTTGTTCAGTGACCCCTTTTGGGTCATTTGAGGTCATGCGAGGTCACCATCACTTTTTTTTGTCAATAACTCCCGACATAATGAAGATAGAGAAGTAAACAGATATCAATGTGTTTGTCTCGTCGAGACACGTCTTCCCATATGCTACATGCCCTACTTGGGTCACCACTTGACCTTGACCTGAGGTGAAATTTTGAAGTTAACTCAACAAAGTCACCATGTATATCATTCAAAGCGCCTTGATACGATAAACACAATGGCGTAAACAGTTTTCTGTTATCTGTATTAAATTAAAAGTAAATAGGAAAAGAACGATTTAGCAAAACAAGTTCTTTTCTTTTCTTTTTTGACCTCTGGAGCCTCAAATATTGACCTGAGATCAAAGTTGAGGACACTTGAGCGATTGAAAATTTAACTGGCTGGCGTTTGTTTTTCCCGTTTGTTTCTAACTAGCATAGTTTCTGAGACATATGGGAATTTCTGGAGCGATGTCCTAAAACAGGAAAAACTGGAACATTTTACCTTTGATGATCTCTGGTGACCTCCATTTTTACCTGACCTAAAACAATACTGGAATACTTTCGATAGAACATGTATCAAGCTATCAAATGCCGTTTTCCTCTTCTCGCTACGTAGCGTAGTATTCGAGATCTCAGGGGGGCGGAAATCAACCCCCCCCCCCCCCTGCAGTTCGTGTTCGGCGCAAAGCCCCTGCAGTGCGCGGGTTAAAAGAAGACGTATCATTGATGCAGCGTCAGGAAAAAAGTTCCACGTCGATAGCTATTATAGTTTTGAAGTTATGGAGAAAATCCAGGAAAGGGGGGGGGGAGATTCTGCCCCCTCCCAGCGTGTTAATGCAAAATAAGCACGTGGAGTGTATGTATTTAAGGAATTCTGACGACGTCAATGGGTAGCATTATTTCCAATTCGTTAAAGGAAATAGTTCACCTTCGGAAATTTTTCAGAACACGATTTTATTATATTTTTTAATACAGTTTCTTTTTTCTTTTCAAAAATGGTCCCACATTGCGCCAATTCAGGACAGAAGGTTGTAAATTATTGATGTTATGGTGTGCGTTATTGGTCTGCGCATGCTCAATGCAGTGCTGGCACAGTTCAGACGGTACGGTACATCATATATGCGCCGCATTCCTTCGCCAAAAAGTCAAATATCTTCGGCTGGAGAGTCTTTTCAGCCAAGAAAAGTTCCAGATAAGGATTTCTCAACACGGGCTACACAACTGCTATTTCAGTTCAAAACCCCATGTATGAAGGTGAACTGAAGGTGAACTATCCTTTAACATATGAATCACCGGTGCTAACCGGAACATACCGGTGCTAACCGGAACATACCCCTTCCCGAAGTACTAGGAACGCACCATGGGCTGGATCCTTCAGGAAACATAGGTAATAATACAGTCTCGTCAGACACGTGGTAAAGGAATATTGCCACCTCCGGAGGATTTCTAAATAGCAACTTAAATGAATGGTGGGGATCAACAATCGTGCATGCTCAAGCTCAAACTTGCTCCTGCAGCACCTAAAGCAGGGTATCGGCAATTTATTTTGTATTTATTTCTGCCTCCAAAACGTTGGTCCCAGATGTGCTCGGTACTAGATTCATGATGGCCACTCTCATCCAGTTTGCCTGTGAAATTGGCGCCCGCCCAAAGCCGAAGCGTCCGAATTAGCCGAGACTTGACCTCGGGAAGTCTATCTGTGTTATAAGGCATTGGTCACAAATCTCCTACGGCCCCAAAGTCGAATCATAGCCATTCTTGCTGTTTTATTCACGTTTAATTATGAAAGAGGCTATGGTTGTTGAAAATATAATTAACTGTATGCGCATTCTAATTGTAAAGTGCACTGACGGAGTGGCGATGTTGAGTTTGCAATATTCAAAAGAAAATCATAGTCCGTAAAGAAGTGATTCTAAATAGTGATGAGGCGACTCCAATTTCACGAATGTGTGCCAATCATGAGTGGTGCAAATTTATTTTTTGATCTAATGGTAGAGTTTCGGGAACCACATTTTGCAGGTGAAATCGGACACGCTTAATCTACCGATACACACCAAAAAAAAATCCATATTGGCCCGCGAGGTGGCAAAATCCCTTTAACCCTATTTGTAACAGGGGGGGCGGATTCCGCCCCCTCATGTTTTTCGCAGATATCTCAAGAACGGCTGGGAGCAGGCTCATGAAATTTTGGAAATTTTCATAGAATTGAATACCGCATTTAGAGTCAAAATTTTGAGTTCTTAACCTGAACAGAGGCAGTTCCAGGGTACAGTTTTGGGTGGGTTCGGAGGCGATATTTGGCGATAATACGGAAATGCGATCTTCACGGTTTCTTCGTAACAGCCTCAAGTATGAAGGAGTTACATCGGTTCACGGTGATTGCAACAAGTGCAAATTAGTTGATGTTAATGAAATATCATTGAAATTTCATGGCAGAGGCGGTTTCAGGGGCTTGAAAGGGGGGGGGGGGGGGTTCCAGGAAGTTTTCAATGCTTAGCGGGAAGCAAATAGAGCAATGTAAGGGGCATTTATAGTTATCAAGATGTAAAAGATAGCTTCTGCTTCCATTATTTGCATAATTTATTACATATAGAGTTTCAGGGGCGTGTTCAGGCACATGAAAAGGGGGTGACTGGCTTGGTGATGGCGATATGCCAGCGATAACGGCGCAATAGACGGTTAGCTTATAAATATATATGCACATATGAGGCAAGGAAAGGGAATAAAGTCATTTTTTTGCAGAGGCGCGCTCAGGAATGGAAGAAAGGGGGTCATATTATTACAAGGAAACTAAGAGGTATGGGCGTACAATGACATAACATACTGTAATTTTCGGATGAAACACGCACCACATGCTACTCTACGAATGATTATAAGATACTAGGCGAGTCCAGGTAGGGTAAAAGAGGGGTAAGCAATGTTAATTGAAGTGGTAAGTGAAATAGTCACTGTTGACTAGTTAGTATCATAATAGCGGATAATATACTTATCAAAAGGTATTGAGCCGCCCCAGTTTGGATCCTGGATACGCTTATGATGAAGTACAGCATGCAAAAAGGAACTATCTACGATCAGTAACATATTTATAGTGCTGGGTAGCAACTTGTCTGCGGTTAATATTTTTTCCAATTTTACCCTCCTTTTTCACTAACCTGGTACCGCCTATGGAAAAAATATGATTTTTAACTGTTCTGTCTAATGTCACAATTACATACTATTTCATGTATAAAAAAAACATCAAAAAATGGTTTGATTACGCATTTACTTCACCCCAATATTGAGTGACCTGCACACGCCTATGATTTTTGAATTTTCAAACGCCACTGTCATATATCAATTTCCAATTTAATCTCTATCGATTCGTATTAATTGTGTTACAATTGGTCGATAAACATGAAAGCTATGTTGGATCAAAAATACCACTAAAATTTGTGGTTTTTGTCCCCCTGTTGCCCCCCTATATTTTTTATTTTTATTATTTAGAAATGTAGATCGTGTTGAGGGGAACCAAACGCCGTTTCATTTTTGAAAATCGGACTGGTAGATCTCGAGATCTCCGGGGGGGAATCCGCCCCCCCCCCCTGTTACAAATAGGGGTAGCCAGGAGTCTGTTACAAATAGGGTTAACACGCGCCCTGGAGGGGGGGCGAAATCCGCCCACCCCTCCGGTTTTTCGAGGATAGCGCAAAAACGGCGGCGCGCAGCGCCGCCGTTTTTTGTACACCTGTCTAGAAATGAACTTCCCGCATTATGTAAAATTCTTGGCCTCAGGTCATCTCAGGTCAGGTCACCAGACCAGGTCACGTGATGACCTCAACTCCAAAACGTTTGCAGTAGGACCACAGCCACAGTTTTACGCCGATCGGTTTCAATCTTGTAGGACTTCATAAGGTCATAGATACCAACAATTTGTTTATCTCGGATTTATAATATCGGTGACCTAAGGTGGTCAATGTTGTGACCGCCAACACGGTTTTATCAATAACTATCGACATAATGAAGATAGAGAAGAGAAAATGGTACTAATATGTTTGTCTCATCGATACACGTCTCCCAATATGCAACATGACCAACTTGGGTCACCACTTAACCTTGACCTGAGGTCAAATTTCTCAATTGACCTAACCCGGTCACCATGAATATGATTCGAAGCGCCTTGACAAGACACACGCGATGGCGTAAACATTATTGCTTTATCTTGATTAGGTAAAAGGTTATTTTGGGAAAACAGTTTTGAAAACAAAATCACGTTTTTGACATTCGATGACCTCTGGAACGTAAACTATTGACCTGAGCTCAAATCTGAGGACACCTATGTCGATTGCATTTTTCAATGACTTTCGATTGCTTTTTCTGTTTGCTGATAACTATCATAGTTCCCGAGATATTTGGGGATGTTCGAACCGAAGTCTTGAAAACTTGGAAATCTGACCCTTGATGACCTCTGGTGACCTCAATATTGACCTGAAAAAAAAAATAGCGAAATACTTTTGAAAGTGCTTGTCTCGAGCTATCTAACGTCGTTTCCCGCTTGTCGCTACGTTGCGTGGTTTTCGAGATTATAGGGGGGGGGGCGAAATCCGCCCCCCTCCAGGGCTGTAATTATCAGAGGCCCTCCAGGGCGCGTGTTAACTCTTGCCCTACAGGGACCTTTTCTCACCTTCGCCCAACGGAAGGGGGTTCTAAAAAAAACTGTTTACTTCAAAACCAAGCAACATAGAGCCATGCGGTAAGAACCGGCATGTTGCCGGTCATGAGAGCAATCTAACAGCATGCAATCTTTAGGTTTGAGGTCAACGGGTGATCTTCCAGTTTAACCCGCGCGGCGCTGGGGTCTCCAGCCGAACGCGCGGCGCTGGGGGGTAAATTTTACCCCCCCCCCCCCTTGTATCTTCCGAACCAATAACCGCAGGGAGACGCGCAATGCGGCGATCGGAAGCTCTCAACGAGAAAAATCGAATGCATACTCGAAATTCTTAAAATAAGGTCACATGTCAGGTCACGGTCAGGTCAAATGTAAAATGTAAGTATTTGAGTTTTTGGGGCTATACTTTCCATCCAAAGCCTTATATTGCAACTATTATGTCACAAAGTGCTCCAGAGTGTATAATGCATTTCCCGCATAAGTAAAAGTGAAATTGTAAGCAAAGGTCAAGGTCAAGGTCAGGTCACACAAGGTCATAGGTCTACGAAAGCCATGCGACACATGTTGTATAGGTTATTTTACACGTATAATTCGATAGAAGCAGCCATTTTCACAGCCTGACACCATATAATCGTCCTCAGGTCAAGGTCAGGTCACAATAAGGTCAAAATTTGAAATTGATTAATCTAAATAAACATTGCATGTTTCCAGACTAGTTTTGTCTTCGAAATACAGTGGTGGCATTTATTTGTCTGTGTCTGGTCAGTAAAAGCCAAAAAACGCAATTTAAAAAAATGACGTCATGAGTTACTTGTTCTTAGAGAGCCATAAGTCAGTCAAAAATAAAGAAATTGCTTTGAAATTTGGTTTGAACATCGTTCATACTCGGTTCTCTAATATTTCTTCCGTTTTTTTTAAATCTTCAAAAAAAAAACTTTTGTGGAAATTCTTCTCCAAAATTCAGTTTTTTGCATTTTTTGGGGTCAAAAACCCAAAGTTTTGAAAATCTGAGATAGCCATGTCAAAGACAATGTTATTTCCCTTCTTTTGACGCCTTTTATTTGCAATTTGTAGTAACACGCTATTTTCTACGATTTTTGCAAACATTTTACGTTTTTTCACCACAAATGACATGGCATGACGTCACTAACACGTACACTGGCATGGCATGACGTCACTAACACAGCATCTGCCACAAATTTTCATGAATTTATTTTAAAAAATGGCACAAGACGTAGCATTGATGCACCATAAGCTACCGTAAGTTTCACTTTGATATCTGTCATAGTTATGGAGAAAGTTATAACTCCTTTCTCCTGGAGAAAGGAGAAAGTTATATTAAGTTATGGAGAAAATCCGGGAGGGGGGGTAAAATTTACCCCCAGCGCCGCGCGGGTTTAGTGAATAACCTAAGATCGACCACGTAAAAAATAGCGATTGTACAGGGCGCTTAGTATAACTTCCGAACGAAGAGAGATAGAGAGACACCGTAAAAAGTACCGTGATGCCTGTCATAAGGAAAATCCAAAGAAATCCTATTTTGAGCATCTAGGTCAACTGGTAACCTTTGGGGTCAGTTCAATGGCCCTTTGGGTTCTGACATGACATTAACGAAAAGGTCATAGGTCACGATATACAAGTCGTATACACTTGAAATTTGTATAGGATACGTATAATTGTTATAAACTCAGCTACTGAAAATGTCAGCAAGATGTGCCGCATGTGTAAAAAGTTATTCAAGAAAATTATCAGGGCGTTGTTTTAGGACCCCCGTAGGGCGGGGGTTAACCCTCGCCCGGGTAGGGAGAGGTTGGATGCCACCCCCTCGGTTTTTCGGAAATAATTCGCGTAGTTATCAACCGATTGTGATGAAACTTTTAGTTCCATACTTTTGAACAATTTAACACATGCTGTTAAAAATATAAACTTCTATCCCACGTGACCCGTAACTTATTACTTGTTTCTCAAGATCATGTAAGGCACAACTGGCGTCCCGTAGTATCGATGCTTGTAACTTGTGCAGTGTCCGAGTGTTTGCTGTTCAGGAGCATATGCACAGGTGTTTCCAGGTCACAGTTGTGGTTTCCACTAAGATGGTCACCTTGATTGACCTTTGCATATGTTAACCGAGGCCACTGACCTCCGATGACCTCATATTACTTTGTGTTTGCTTCTGGCAGTTTCTAGGACATTTGTCTGACGCTGATTTCAAATCTGGGATCCATTTTACATAATTATATGTTCCACTGGGTTCATGCGCTTCCACAGGTCAACTGAGGTCAATGATCTCAGATGTCCATATAATCATGCATACTCATGTGCTCATTCATGATTTGATTAAATTCAATTTTTACGCATTTACAATTTTGATGACTTTTGGGTCATTGTCATGACCTGAGAGGTCACCGAATGACCCAAGACCTCAAAGTTGGGTATTAGCGGATTCCTCTCGTCAAAAGCAACACGCTCGTTTTTAATCAAAGCTCTAGCTTAATTTGGAGCGAAACGCCAAGAGGGGGGGCGTCCCCCCCCCCCTCCCCCTACCCGGTCACGTAGGTATTTTGCCCTACCCGGGCGAGGGGTTTAAAGGACCGTCTCGATGAAACATGCACCATCACCGGCGTCAGCAGCTCAATTCAACCTTCAACGACCGGTGGATGGGTTGAGTCGCTTCCTGTGCGCCCCGAACGGATGTTCAATTGAGAACCCCGGTGGCGGTGTCTGGAATGAAGCTTTATTGAGAGCCCTGGTGACGGTGGCGGTGTCTGTGTGGTGGTGTCTGGAATGAAGCTTTATTGAGAGCCCTGGTGACGGTGGCGGTGTCTGTGTGGTGGTGTCTGGAACGAAGCTTTATTGAGAGCCCTGGTGACGGTGGCGGTGTCTGTGTGGTGGTGTCTGGAATGAAGCTTTATTGAGAGCCCTGGTGACGGTGGCGGTGTCTGTGTGGTGGTGTCTGGAACGAAGCTTTATTGAGAGCCCTGGTGACGGTGGTGGTGTCTGTGTGGCGGTGTCTGTGTGGTGGTGTCTGGAACGAAGCTTTATTGAGAGCCCTGGTGACGGTGGCGGGGTGTCTGTGTGGTGGTGTCTGGAACGAAGCTTTATTGAGAGCCCTGGTGACGGTGGCGGTTTCTGTGTGGCGGTGTCTGTGTGGTGGTGTCTGGAACGAAGCTTTATTGAGAGCCCTGGTGACGGTGGCGGTTTCTGTGTGGCGGTGTCTGTGTGATGGTGTCTGGAACGAAGCTTTATTGAGAGCCCTGGTGACGGTGGCGGTGTCTGTGTGGTGGTGTCTGGAACGAAGCTTTATTGAGAGCCCTGGTGACGGTGGCGGTGTCTGTGTGGCGGTGTCTGTGTGGTGGTATCTGGAACGAAGCTTTATTGAGAGCCCTGGTGACGGTGGCGGTGTCTGTGTGGTGGTGTCTGGAACGAAGCTTTATTGAGAGCCCTGGTGACGGTGGCGGTGTCTGTGTGGCGGTGTCTGTGTGGTGGTGTATGGAACGAAGCTTTATTGAGAGCCCTGGTGACGGTGGCGGTGTCTGTGTGGTGGTGTCTGTGTGGTGGTGTCTGGAACGAAGCTTTATTGAGAGCCCTGGTGACGGTGGCGGTGTCTGTGTGGCGGTGTCTGTGTGGTGGTGTCTGGAACGAAGCTTTATTGAGAGCCCTGGTGACGGTGGCGGTGTCTGTGTGGTGGTGTCTGGAACGAAGCTTTATTGAGATCCCTGGTGACGGTGGCGGTGTCTGTGTGGCGGTGTCTGTGTGGTGGTGTATGGAACGAAGCTTTATTGAGAGCCCTGGTGACGGTGGCGGTGTCTGTGTGGTGGTGTCTGTGTGGTGGTGTCTGGAACGAAGCTTTATTGAGAGCCCTGGTGACGGTGGCGGTGTCTGTGTGGCGGTGTCTGTGTGGTGGTGTCTGGGACGAAGCTTTATTGAGAGCCCTAGTGACGGTGGCGGTGTCTGTGTGGTGGTGTCTGGAACGAAGCTTTATTGAGAGCCCTGGTGACGGTGGCGGTGTCTGTGTGGTGGTGTCTGGAACGAAGCTTTATTGAGAGCCCTGGTGACGGTGGCGGTGTCTGTGTGTTGGTGTCTGGAACGAAGCTTTATTGAGAGCCCTGGTGACGGTGGCGGTGTCTGTGTGGTGGTGTCTGGAACGAAGCTTTATTGAGAGCCCTGGTGACGGTGGCGGTGTCTTTGTGGTGGTGTCTGGAACGAAGCTTTATTGAGAGCCCTGGTGACGGTGGCGGTGTCTGTGTGGTGGTGTCTGGAACGAAGCTTTATTGAGAGCCCTGGTGACGGTGGCGGTGTCTGTGTGGTGGTGTCTGGAACGAAGCTTTATTGAGAGCCCTGGTGATGGTGGCCGTGTCTGTGTGGTGGTGTCTGGAACGAAGCTTTATTGAGAGCCCTGGTGACGGTGGCGGTGTCTGTGTGGTGGTGTCTGGAACGAAGCTTTATTGAAAGCCCTGGTGACGGTGGCGGTGTCTGTGTGGTGGTGTCTGGAACGAAGCTTTATTGAGAGCCCTGGTGGCGGTGGTGGTGTCTGTGTGGTGGTGTCTGTGTGGTGGTGTCTGCTTTATTGAGAGCCCTGGTGACGGTGGCTGTGTCTGTGTGGTGGTGTCTGGAACGAAGCTTTGTTGAGAGCCCTGGTGGCGGTGGCGGTGTCTGTGTGGTGGTGTCTGGAACGAAGCTTTATTGAGAGCCCTGGTGACGGTGGCGGTGTCTGTGTGGTGGTGTCTGGAAGGAAGCTTTATTGAGAGCCCTGGTGACGGTGGCGGTGTCTGTGTGGTGGTGTCTGGAACGAAGCTTTATTGAGAGCCCTGGTGACGGTGGCGGTGTCTGTGTGGTGGTGTCTGGAACGAAGCTTTATTGAGAGCCCTGGTGACGGTGGCAGTGTCTGTGTGGTGGTGTCTGGAACGAAGCTTTATTGAGAGCCCTGGTGACGGTGGCGGTGTCTGTGTGGTGGTGTCTGGAAGCTTTATTGAGAGCCCTGGTGACGGTGGCGGTGTCTGTGTGGCAGTGTCTGTGTGGTGGTGTCTGTGTGGCGGTGTCTGTGTGGTGGTGTCTGGAACGAAGCTTTAGTGAGAGCCCTGGTGACGGTGGCGGTGTCTGTGTGGTGGTGTCTGGAAGCTTTATTGAGAGCCCTGGTGACGGTGGCGGTGTCTGTGTGGCGGTGTCTGTGTGTGGTGTCTGGAACGAAGCTTTATTGAGAGCCCTGGTGACGGTGGCGGTGTCTGTGTGGTGGTGTCTGTGTGGTGGTGTCTGGAACGAAGCTTTATTGAGAGCCCTGGTGGCGGTGACGGTGGCGGTGTCTGTGTGGCGGTGTCTGTGTGGTGGTGTCTGGAACGAAGCTTTATTGAGAGCCCTGGTGACGGTGGCGGTGTCTGTGTGGTGGTGTCTGGAACGAAGCTTTATTGAGAGCCCTGGTGACGGTGGCGGTGGCGGTGTCTGTGTGGCGGTGTCTGGAACGAAGCTTTATTGAGAGCCCTGGTGACGGTGGCGGTGTCTGTGTTGTGGTGTCTGGAACGAAGCTTTATTGAGAGCCCTGGTGACGGTGGCGGTGTCTGTGTGGTGGTCTCTGGAACGAAGCTGTATTGAGAGCCCTGGTGACGGTGGCGGTGGCGGTGTCTGTGTGGCGGTGTCTGGAACGAAGCTTTATTGAGAGCCCTGGTGACGGTGGCGGTGTCTGTGTTGTGGTGTCTGGAACGAAGCTTTATTGAGAGCCCTGGTGACGGTGGCTGTGTCTGTGTGGTGGTGTCTGGAACGAAGCTTTATTGAGAGCCCTGGTGACGGTGGCGGTGTCTGTGTGGTGGTGTCTGGAACGAAGCTTTATTGAGAGCCCTGGTGACGGTGGCGGTGTCTGTGTGGTGGTGTCTGGAACGAAGCTTTATTGAGAGCCCTGGTGACGGTGGCGGTGTCTGTGTGGTGGTGTCTGGAATGAAGCTTTTTTGAGAGCCCTGGTGACGGTGGCGGTGTCTGTGTGGTGGTGTCTGGAATGAAGCTTTATTGGGAGCCCTGGTGACGGTGTCTGTGTGGCGGTGTCTGGAACGAAGCTTTATTGAGAGCCCTGGTGACGGTGGCGGTGTCTGTGTGGTGGTGTCTGGAACGAAGCTTTATTGAGAGCCCTGGTGACGGTGGCGGTGTCTGTGTGGTGGTGTCTGGAACGAAGCTTTATTGAGAGCCCTGGTGACGGTGGCGGTGTCTGTGTGGTGGTGTCTGGAACGAAGCTTTATTGAGAGCCCTGGTGACGGTGGCGGTGTCTGTGTGGTGGTGTCTGGAACGAAGCTTTATTGAGAGCCCTGGTGACGGTGGCCGTGTCTGTGTGGTGGTGTCTGGAACGAAGCTTTATTGAGAGCCCTGGTGACGGTGGCGGTGTCTGTGTGGTGGTGTCTGGAACGAAGCTTTATTGAAAGCCCTGGTGACGGTGGCGGTGTCTGTGTGGTGGTGTCTGGAACGAAGCTTTATTGAGAGCCCTGGTGGCGGTGGTGGTGTCTGTGTGGTGGTGTCTGTGTGGTGGTGTCTGCTTTATTGAGAGCCCTGGTGACGGTGGCGGTGTCTGTGTGGTGGTGTCTGGAACGAAGCTTTATTGAGAGCCCTGGTGACGGTGGCGGTGTCTGTGTGGCGGTGTCTGTGTGGTGGTGTCTGGAATGAAGCTTTATTGAGAGCCCTGGTGACGGTGGCGGTGTCTGTGTGGCGGTGTCTGTGTGGTGGTGTCTGGAATGAAGCTTTATTGAGAGCCCTGGTGACGGTGGCGGTGTCTGTGTGGTGGTGTCTGGAACGAAGCTTTATTGAGAGCCCTGGTGACGGTGGCGGTGTCTGTGTGGTGGTGTCTGGAACGAAGCTTTATTGAGAGCCCTGGTGACGGTGGCGGTGGCGGTGTCTGTGTGGCGGTGTCTGGAACGAAGCTTTATTGAGAGCCCTGGTGACGGTGGCGGTGTCTGTGTGGTGGTGTCTGGAACGAAGCTTTATTGAGAGCCCTGGTGACGGTGGCGGTGTCTGTGTGGTGGTGTCTGGAACGAAGCTTTATTGAGAGCCCTGGTGACGGTGGCGGTGTCTGTGTGGTGGTGTCTGGAACGAAGCTTTATTGAGAGCCCTGGTGACGGTGGCGGTGTCTGTGTGGTGGTGTCTGGAACGAAGCTTTATTGAGAGCCCTGGTGACGGTGGCGGTGTCTGTGTGGCGGTGTCTGTGTGGTGGTGTCTGGAATGAAGCTTTATTGAGAGCCCTGGTGACGGTGGCGGTGTCTGTGTGGTGGTGTCTGGAACGAAGCTTTATTGAGAGCCCTGGTGACGGTGGCGGTGTCTGTGTGGCGGTGTCTGTGTGGTGGTGTCTGGAACGAAGCTTTATTGAGAGCCCTGGTGACGGTGGCGGTGTCTGTGTGGTGGTGTCTGGAACGAAGCTTTATTGAGAGCCCTGGTGACGGTGGCGGTTTATGTGTGGCGGTGTCTGTGTGGTGGTGTCTGGAACGAAGATTTATTGAGAGCCCTGGTGACGGTGGCGGTGTCTGTGTGGTGGTGTCTGGAACGAAGCTTTATTGAGAGCCCTGGTGACGGTGGCGGTGTCTGTGTGGCGGTGTCTGTGTGGTGGTGTCTGGAACGAAGCTTTATTGAGAGCCCTGGTGACGGTGGCGGTGTCTGTGTGGTGGTGTCTGGAACGAAGCTTTATTGAGAGCCCTGGTGACGGTGGCGGTGTCTGTGTGGTGGTGTCTGGAACGAAGCTTTATTGAGAGCCCTGGTGACGGTGGCGGTGTCTGTGTGGCAGTGTCTGTGTGGTGGTGTCTGGAACGAAGCTTTATTGAGAGCCCTGGTGACGGTGGCGGTGTCTGTGTGGTGGTGTCTGGAACGAAGCTTTATTGAGAGCCCTGGTGACGGTGGCGGTGTCTGTGTGGTGGTGTCTGGAACGAAGCTTTATTGAGAGCCCTGGTGACGGTGGCGGTGTCTGTGTGGTGGTGTCTGGGACGAAGCTTTATTGAGAGCCCTGGTGACGGTGGCGGTGTCTGTGTGGCGGTGTCTGTGTGGTGGTGTCTGGAACGAAGCTTTATTGAGAGCCCTGGTGACGGTGGCGGTGTCTGTGTGGCGGTGTCTGTGTGGTGGTGTCTGGAACGAAGCTTTATTGAGAGCCCTGGTGACGGTGGCGGTGTCTGTGTGGTGGTGTCTGTGTGGTGGTGTCTGGAATGAAGCTTTATTGAGAGCCCTGGTGACGGTGGCGGTGTCTGTGTGGTGGTGTCTGGAACGAAGCTTTATTGAGAGCCCTGGTGACGGTGGCGGTGTCTGTGTGGCGGTGTCTGTGTGGTGGTGTCTGGAACGAAGCTTTATTGAGAGCCCTGGTGACGGTGGCGGTGTCTGTGTGGTGGTGTCTGGAACGAAGCTTTATTGAGAGCCCTGGTGACGGTGGCGGTTTATGTGTGGCGGTGTCTGTGTGGTGGTGTCTGGAACGAAGATTTATTGAGAGCCCTGGTGACGGTGGCGGTGTCTGTGTGGTGGTGTCTGGAACGAAGCTTTATTGAGAGCCCTGGTGACGGTGGCGGTGTCTGTGTGGCGGTGTCTGTGTGGTGGTGTCTGGAACGAAGCTTTATTGAGAGCCCTGGTGACGGTGGCGGTGTCTGTGTGGTGGTGTCTGGAACGAAGCTTTATTGAGAGCCCTGGTGACGGTGGCGGTGTCTGTGTGGTGGTGTCTGGAACGAAGCTTTATTGAGAGCCCTGGTGACGGTGGCGGTGTCTGTGTGGCGGTGTCTGTGTGGTGGTGTCTGGAACGAAGCTTTATTGAGAGCCCTGGTGACGGTGGCGGTGTCTGTGTGGTGGTGTCTGGAACGAAGCTTTATTGAGAGCCCTGGTGACGGTGGCGGTGTCTGTGTGGTGGTGTCTGGAACGAAGCTTTATTGAGAGCCCTGGTGACGGTGGCGGTGTCTGTGTGGTGGTGTCTGGGACGAAGCTTTATTGAGAGCCCTGGTGACGGTGGCGGTGTCTGTGTGGCGGTGTCTGTGTGGTGGTGTCTGGAACGAAGCTTTATTGAGAGCCCTGGTGACGGTGGCGGTGTCTGTGTGGCGGTGTCTGTGTGGTGGTGTCTGGAACGAAGCTTTATTGAGAGCCCTGGTGACGGTGGCGGTGTCTGTGTGGTGGTGTCTGTGTGGTGGTGTCTGGAACGAAGCTTTATTGAGAGCCCTGGTGACGGTGGCGGTGTCTGTGTGGCGGTGTCTGTGTGGTGGTGTCTGGAACGAAGCTTTATTGAGAGCCCTGGTGACGGTGGCGGTGTCTGTGTGGTGGTGTCTGTGTGGTGGTGTCTGGAACGAAGCTTTATTGAGAGCCCTGGTGACGGTGGCGGTGTCTGTGTGGCGGTGTCTGTGTGGTGGTGTCTGGAACGAAGCTTTATTGAGAGCCCTGGTGACGGTGGCGGTGTCTGTGTGGCGGTGTCTGTGTGGTGGTGTCTGGAACGAAGCTTTATTGAGAGCCCTGGTGGCGGTGGCGGTGTCTGTGTGGTGGTGTCTGGAACGAAGCTTTATTGAGAGCCCTGGTGATGGTGGCGGTGTCTGTGTGGCGGTGTATGTGTGGTGGTGTCTGGAACGAAGCTTTATTGAGAGCCCTGGTGGCGGTGGCGGTGTCTGTGTGGTGGTGTCTGGAAGGAAGCTTTATTGAGAGCCCTGGTGACGGTGGCGGTGTCTGTGTGGTGGTGTCTGGAACGAAGCTTTATTGAGAGCCCTGGTGACGGTGGCGGTGTCTGTGTGGTGGTGTCTGGAACGAAGCTTTATTGAGAGCCCTGGTGACGGTGGCGGTGTCTGTGTGGTGGTGTCTGGAACGAAGCTTTATTGAGAGCCCTGGTGACGGTGGCGGTGTCTGTGTGGTGGTGTCTGGAAGCTTTATTGAGAGCCCTGGTGACGGTGGCGGTGTCTGTGTGGCGGTGTCTGTGTGGTGGTGTCTGTGTGGCGGTGTCTGTGTGGTGGTGTCTGGAACGAAGCTTTATTGAGAGCCCTGGTGACGGTGGCGGTGTCTGTGTGGTGGTGTCTGGAAGCTTTATTGAGAGCCCTGGTGACGGTGGCGGTGTCTGTGTGGCGGTGTCTGTGTGGTGGTGTCTGGAACGAAGCTTTATTGAGAGCCCTGGTGACGGTGGCGGTGTCTGTGTGGTGGTGTCTGTGTGGTGGTGTCTGGAACGAAGCTTTATTGAGAGCCCTGGTGGCGGTGACGGTGGCGGTGTCTGTGTGGCGGTGTCTGTGTGGCGGTGTCTGTGTGGTGGTGTCTGGAACGAAGCTTTATTGAGAGCCCTGGTGACGGTGGCGGTGTCTGTGTGGTGGTGTCTGGAACGAAGCTTTATTGAGAGCCCTGGTGACGGTGGCGGTGGCGGTGTCTGTGTGGCAGTGTCTGGAACGAAGCTTTATTGAGAGCCCTGGTGACGGTGGCGGTGTCTGTGTGGTGGTGTCTGAAACGAAGCTTTATTAAGAGCCCTGGTGACGGTGGCGGTGTCTGTGTGGTGGTGTCTGGAACGAAGCTTTATTGAGAGCCCTGGTGACGGTGGCGGTGTCTGTGTGGTGGTGTCTGGAACGAGGCTTTATTGAGAGCCCTGGTGACGGTAGCGGTGTCTGTGTGGTGGTGTCTGGAACGAAGCTTTATTGAGAGCTCTGGTGACGGTGGCGGTGTCTGTGTGGTGGTGTCTGGAATGAAGCTTTATTGAGAGCCCTGGTGACGGTGGCGGTGTCTGTGTGGTGGTGTCTGGAATGAAGCTTTATTGAGAGCCCTGGTGATGGTGTCTGTGTGGCGGTGTCTGGAACGAAGCTTTATTGAGAGCCCTGGTGACGGTGGCGGTGTCTGTGTGGTGGTGTCTGGAACGAAGCTTTATTGAGAGCCCTGGTGACGGTGGCGGTGTCTGTGTGGTGGTGTCTGGAACGAAGCTTTATTGAGAGCCCTGGTGACGGTGGCGGTGTCTGTGTGGTGGTGTCTGGAACGAAGCTTTATTGAGAGCCCTGGTGACGGTGGCGGTGTCTGTGTGGTGGTGTCTGGAACGAAGCTTTATTGAGAGCCCTGGTGACGGTGGCCGTGTCTGAGTGGTGGTGTCTGGAACGAAGCTTTATTGAGAGCCCTGGTGACGGTGGCGGTGTCTGTGTGGTGGTGTCTGGAACGAAGCTTTATTGAAAGCCCTGGTGACGGTGGCGGTGTATGTGTGGTGGTGTCTGGAACGAAGCTTTATTGAGAGCCCTGGTGGCGGTGGTGGTGTCTGTGTGGTGGTGTCTGTGTGGTGGTGTCTGCTTTATTGAGAGCCCTGGTGACGGTGGCGGTGTCTGTGTGGTGGTGTCTGGAACGAAGCTTTGTTGAGAGCCCTGGTGGCGGTGGCGGTGTCTGTGTGGTGGTGTCTGGAACGAAGCTTTATTGAGAGCCCTGGTGACGGTGGCGGTGTCTTTGTGGCGGTGTATGTGTGGTGGTGTCTGGAACGAAGCTTTATTGAGAGCCCTGGTGGCGGTGGCGGTGCCTGTGTGGTGGTGTCTGGAAGGAAGCTTTATTGAGAGCCCTGGTGACGGTGGCGGTGTCTGTGTGGTGGTGTCTGGAACGAAGCTTTATTGAGAGCCCTGGTGACGGTGGCGGTGTCTGTGTGGTGGTGTCTGGAACGAAGCTTTATTGAGAGCCCTGGTGACGGTGGCGGTGTCTGTGTGGTGGTGTCTGGAACGAAGCTTTATTGAGAGCCCTGGTGACGGTGGCGGTGTCTGTGTGGTGGTGTCTGGAAGCTTTATTGAGAGCCCTGGTGACAGTGGCGGTGTCTGTGTGGCGGTGTCTGTGTGGTGGTGTCTGTGTGGCGGTGTCTGTGTGGTGGTGTCTGGAACGAAGCTTTATTGAGAGCTCTGGTGACGGTGGCGGTGTCTGTGTGGTGGTGTCTGGAAGCTTTATTGAGAGCCCTGGTGACGGTGGCGGTGTCTGTGTGGCGGTGTCTGTGTGGTGGTGTCTGGAACGAAGCTTTATTGAGAGCCCTGGTGACGGTGGCGGTGTCTGTGTGGTGGTGTCTGTGTGGTGGTGTCTGGAACGAAGCTTTATTGAGAGCCCTGGTGGCGGTGACGGTGGCGGTGTCTGTGTGGCGGTGTCTGTGTGGTGGTGTCTGGAACGAAGCTTTATTGAGAGCCCTGGTGACGGTGGCGGTCTCTGTGTGGTGGTGTCTGGAACGAAGCTTTATTGAGAGCCCTGGTGACGGTGGCGGTGGCGGTGTCTGTGTGGCGGTGTCTGGAACGAAGCTTTATTGAGAGCCCTGGTGACGGTGGCGGTGTCTGTGTGGTGGTGTCTGGAACGAAGCTTTATTGAGAGCCCTGGTGACGGTGGCGGTGTCTGTGTGGTGGTGTCTGGAACGAAGCTTTATTGAGAGCCCTGGTGACGGTGGCGGTGTCTGTGTGGTGGTGTCTGGAACGAAGCTTTATTGAGAGCCCTGGTGACGGTGGCGGTGTCTGTGTGGTGGTGTCTGGAACGAAGCTTTATTGAGAGCCCTGGTGACGGTGGCGGTGTCTGTGTGGTGGTGTCTGGAATGAAGCTTTATTGAGAGCCCTGGTGACGGTGGCGGTGTCTGTGTGGTGGTGTCTGGAATGAAGCTTTATTGAGAGCCCTGGTGACGGTGTCTGTGTGGCGGTGTCTGGAACGAAGCTTTATTAAGAGCCCTGGTGACTGTGGCGGTGTCTGTGTGGTGGTGTCTGGAACGAAGCTTTATTGAGAGCCCTGGTGACGGTGGCGGTGTCTGTGTGGTGGTGTCTGGAACGAAGCTTTATTGAGAGCCCTGGTGACGGTGGCGGTGTCTGTGTGGTGGTGTCTGGAACGAAGCTTTATTGAGAGCCCTGGTGACGGTGGCCGTGTCTGTGTGGTGGTGTCTGGAACGAAGCTTTATTGAGAGCCCTGGTGACGGTGGCGGTGTCTGTTTGGTGCTGTCTGGAACGAAGCTTTATTGAAAGCCCTGGTGACGGTGGCCGTGTGGTGGTGTCTGGAACGAAGCTTTATTGAGAGCCTTGGTGGCGGTGGTGGTGTCTGTGTGGTGGTGTCTGTGTGGTGGTGTCTGTGTGGTGGTGTCTGCTTTATTGAGAGCCCTGGTGACGGTGGCGGTGTCTGTGTGGTGGTGTCTGGAACGAAGCTTTGTTGAGAGCCCTGATGGCGGTGGTGGTGTCTGTGTGGTGGTGTCTGGAACGAAGCTTTATTGAGAGCCCTGGTGACGTTGGCGGTGTGGTGGTGTCTGGAACGAAGCTTTATTGAGAGCCCTGGTGACGGTGTCTGTGTGGTGGTGTCTGGAACGAAGCTTTATTGAGAGCCCTGGTGACGGTAGCGGTGTCTGTGTGGTGGTGTCTGGAACGAAGCTTTATTGAGAGCCCTGGTGACGGTGGCGGTGTCTGTGTGGTGGTGTCTGGAACGAAGCTTTATTGAGAGCCCTGGTGACGGTGGCGGTGTCTGTGTGGTGGTGTCTGGAACGAAGCTTTATTGAGAGCTCTGGTGACGGTGGCGGTGTCTGTGTGGTGGTGTCTGTGTGGTGGTGTCTGTAATGAAGCTTTATTGAGGGCCCTGGTGACGGTGGTGGTGTCTGTGTGGTGTCTGGAACGAAGCTTTATTGAGAGCCCTGGGGACGGTGGCGGTGTCTGTGTGGTGGTGTCTGGAACGAAGCTTTATTGAGAGCCCTGGTGGCGGTGGCGGTGTCTGTGTGGTGGTGTCTGGAACGAAACTTTATTGAGAGCCCTGGTGACGGTGGCGGTGTCTGTGTGGTGGTGTCTGGAACGAAGCTTTATTGAGAGCCCTGGTGACGGTGGCGGTGTCTGTGTGGTGGTGTCTGGAACGAAGCTTTATTGAGAGCCCTGGTGGCGGTGGCGGTGTCTGTGTGGTGGTGTCTGGAACGAAGCTTTATTGAGAGCCCTGGTGACGGTGGCGGTGTCTGTGTGGCGGTGTCTGGAACGAAGCTTTATTGAGAGCCCTGGTGACGGTGGCCGTGTCTGTGTGGTGGTGTCTGGAACGAAGCATTATTGAGAGCCCTGGTGACGGTGGCGGTGGCCGTGTCTGTGTGGTGGTGTCTGGAACGAAGCTTTATTGAGAGCCCTGGTGACGGTGGCGGTGTCTGTGTGGTGGTGCCTGGAACGAAGCTTTATTGAGAGCCCTGGTGATGGTGGCGGTGTCTGTGTGGTGGTGTCTGGAACGAAGCTTTATTGAGAGCCCTGGTGACGGTGGCGGTGTCTGTGTGGTGGTGTCTGGAACGAAGCTTTATTGAGAGCCCTGGTGACGGTGGTGGTGTCTGTGTGGCGGTGTCTGGAACGAAGCTTGATTGAGAGCCCTGGTGACGGTGGCGGTGTCTGTGTGGTGGTGTCTGAAACGAAGCTTTATTGAGAGCCCTGGTGACGGTGGCGGTGTCTGTGTGGTGGTGTCTGGAACGAAGCGTTATTGGGAGCCCTGGTGACGGTGGCGGTGTCTGTGTGGTGGTGTCTGTGTGGTGGTGTCTGGAACGAAGCTTTATTGGGAGCCCTGGTGACGGTGGCGGTGTCTGTGTGGTGGTGTCTGGAACGCAGCTTTATTGAGAGCCCTGGTGACGGTGGCGGTGTCTGTGTGGTGGTGTCTGGAACGAAGCTTTATTGAGAGCCCTGGCGACGGTGGCGGTGTCTGTGTGGTGGTGTCTGGAACGAAGCTTGATTGAGAGCCCTGGTGACGGTGGCGGTGTCTGTGTGGTGGTGTCTGGAACGAAGCTTTATTGAGAGCCCTGGTGACGGTGGCGGTGTCTGTGTGGTGGTGTCTGGAACGAAGCTTTATTGAGAGCCCTGGTGACGGTGGCGGTGTCTGTGTGGTGGTGCCTGGTGCAACACGATGGTTCTGGTGATCCGGTGCAGACCCTCCGGTAATTTAGAGTTGGGGGCCGAGGTCGTGTTCGACCTCAAACCTGTTTGACCTCAGATGATGACCTCAGATGACCTCAGAGTGGGGCGGATAATGGTTTCATGGCATGTGATCCAATTTATGAGACAACCATGACTAATGGGAGTGATGTGCCAACCATGACTAATGGGAGTGATGTACCAGCCATGACTAATGGGAGTGATGTGCCAACCATGACTAATGGGAGTGATGTGCCAACCATGACTAATGGGAGTGATGTGCCAACCATGACTAATGGGAGTGATGTGCCAACCATGACTAATGGGAGTGATGTGCCAACCATGACTAATGGGAGTGATGTGCCAACCATGACTAATGGGAGTGATGTGCCAACCATGACGGTTGCCAGTGATGTGAATGATGTGACGCTACATCGCGGACGCGGCAAAACCCTTCGTAACTGGCGCAACGTAAATGATTAGCATGTCATGCCATGCATCTCCCACTGACCTGACCGACCTCCATAGTGCCTATAATCACGAGCCTATAATCACTGACCTCACCCGATCTAACATAACCTGACCTGACCTGGTATGACATAACATGCCTATGTATAATCACTGACCTGATCTGACCTGACCTGACCTGGTATGACATAACATGCCTATGTATGATCACTGACCTGATCTGACCTGAGCTGACCTGACCTGACCTGATCTGACCTGAGCTGATCTGACCTGACCTGATCTTACCTGACCTGATCTGACCTGACCTGATCTGACCTGACCTGATCTGACCTGACCTGACCTAACCTGACCTGATCTGACCTGACCTGATCTGACCTGACCTGATCTGACCTGACCTGACCTGACCTGACCTGACCTGATCTGACCTAACCTGACCTGATCTGACCTGACCTGATCTGACCTGAGCTGATCTGACCTGACCTGATCTGACCTGACCTAATCTGACCTGACCTGATCTGACCTGACCTGACCTGACCTGACCTGATCTGACCTGACCTGATCTGACCTGACCTGTCCTGACCTGACCTGATCTGACCTGAGCTGTTTCAGGTCGCCCCAGATGACAGTGATGGAAGCTCGTACCGACTTCCTTCGGTTCATGCAGAGCCCAGCGGAACAGAAAAGAACCCCAGCGTAAAGATGGTGAGAACGTGGTGGAGGCTACTTCATTGCGTCGTCTTTTATCTTTCTCAATTATCACAGGTGTTTTATTGTACGTATTCATGCATGAATCCTGTTCATCTTTTATATGAAGCGAAATCAATATGCTGGTGTTGCAATTACTTTTTGTTGTTTATTGCATAAGTAAACATAGCAGAAATTTGACAGGCTGATTTGGGCGTGGAACAATGTGCGAGTGCCAGGATGGCGGAAGTTCACCAAATGTGCGCACTTCCGCCAAACACTGTGCGTTTTCTGGTAAACTTAAATCGGATATGGCAGTTCAGCATGTTTGTCTTGGCCAACTCCTTCATTTTCGCAAATTCCTTGGCGTGTTGCACCAATTTTGTATTGAATATGGCAGCATAGCGTTTCTGTACTCTTGGCAGGTATGGCGCAGTCTTTCTTCACGGTGATATATGGCAGCTCAGCGTTTATGTACTCTTGGCAGGTATGGCGCAGTCTAGTCTTCTTCACGGCGATATATGGCAGCTCAGCGTGTCTGTACTCTTGGCAGGTATGGCGCAGTCTAGTCTTCTTCACGGTGACATATGGCAGCTCAGCGTTTCTGTACTCTTGGCAGGTATGACGCAGTCTATTCTTCTTCACGGTGACATATGGCAGCTCAGCGTTTCTGTACTCTTGGCAGGTATGGCGCAGTCTAGTCTTCTTCACGGTGACATATGGCAGCTCAGCGTTTCTGTACTCTTGGCAGGTATGGCGCAGTCTATTCTTCTTCACGGTGACATATGGCAGCTCGGCGTTTCGGTACTCTTGGCAGGTATGGCGCAGTCTATTCTTCTTCACGGTGACATATGGCAGCTCAGCGTTTCTGTACTCTTGGCAGGTATGGCGCAGTCTAGTCTTCTTCACGGTGATATATGTCAGCTCAGCGTTTCTGTACTCTTGGCAGGTATTACGCAGTCTAGTCTTCTTCACGGTGATATATGGCAGCTCAGCGTTTCTGTACTCTTGGCAGGTATGGAGCAGTCTAGTCTTCTTCACGGTGACATATGGCAGCTCAGCGTTTCTGTACTCTTGGCAGGTATGGCGCAGTCTAGTCTTCTTCACGGTGACATATGGCAGCTCAGCGTTTCTGTACTCTTGGCAGGTATGGCGCAGTCTAGTCTTCTTCACGGTGACATATGGCAGCTCAGCGTTTCTGTACTCTTGGCAGGTATGGCGCAGTCTAGTCTTCTTCACGGTGACATATGGCAGCTCAGCGTTTCTGTACTCTTGGCAGGTATGGCGCAGTCTAGTCTTCTTCACGGTGACATATGGCAGCTCAGCGTTTCTGTACTCTTGGCAGGTATGACGCAGTCTAGTCTTCTTCACGGTGATATATGGCAGCTCAGCGTTTCTGTACTCTTGGCAGGTATGGCGCAGTCTA